>CAUZXS010004788.1:0-191506 GCA_963585895.1 Sepioteuthis lessoniana | reverse complement strand
GTGGGTTTTTTTCTCTTGTATTATTATGGTCTGGCTTCCTTTTTTTCTTTTCAAATAGACTGTACTTGGAAGAGCTTGTTGTGAGGTGGGGGTTCTCCCACAATTGTTGCCATTTCTTTGAAATTTTACCCGATTTTTAGGTTTGAGGTATATGGTATTTTGGATTTTTATTGCACACCATATTGAGAGCAGCTTTAGCTAATGAATCCGCTTTATCGTTTCCCTGGAATCCTATAGGAGATCCAACAGAATATCACCTCTTTGATATGGTTCATGGAATTGAGTTTGTTTAGAAGCTTGACAATGAAAGGATTATCAAGTTTTATATTTTTAAGAGATGGAATCTGAATGAACTTTTTATTGTTGCTTGTTGAAACTAGTTTAAGTGCCAAAGTTATTGCACAGATTTCGGCAGAAAATATGGAGGCCTCTTTTGGTAGGCGTGTTTTCAAGGTTTTCTTGTGGAGAACTGCTCCACATCCATGAAAATGTGTAAGTGATTGGGATATCTCTCCTGAATATTGTTTAGTTTCTCTCGGTAGGTTAGGGGATGAGTTTTATTTTTAGGGAGCTTGTTTAAATCAAGGACAACCATAGGTTGCTTTAGTAGCCAGGGAGGAAAGCTTAGTAGTATAGTATGATGAATGGTTGTGTCTTCCAGTATGTGTTTCATGCAAAGACCAAATGTTTTTATGGTCATTCCTCTTTGCTCAAATAGGTTTTGCTATTTGGGATTGAAAGTACAGTCATAAGCCAGATTGGATAGTAGTGATTTCGGTTTACTGTAGTATTGGAGACCTAATTTTGTGAATCTAAGTTTTAAAGGGGATTCATAGGCTTCAGAATAAAGCCTCTCCACTGGGGATGTTCTAAAAGCCCCTAAGACGAGTCTCAATCCCTCATGATGGACAGTCTGTAATGATTTGAGGTGGGATTTTCAGGCTGCTCCATATATCAGATAGTCATAGTCAATTTTTGAGCAGATTAAGATTCTATATAATTTCAGCAAGGTGTGTTGGTCTGCACCCCAGTCTTTGTGGGCTATTACACAAAGGAGCTTTAATGTTTTGCTACATTTCTTTTTTAAATGTTGCATGTGTGGAATGAAAGTGAGCTTTTTATCAAAAATAACACCGAGGAATTTGTACTGGTCAACTCCTGGAATTTCTGATCCATCCAGATTTAATGTAGGATTGTTATGCATTTTTCTTAATTGACAAAAATGCATGCACTGAGTTTTTGTTTTGTAGATTTTAAAGCCGTTTATCATTGCCCACTTGTTTATTTTGTTGATGCCCTGTTGTAGTTGACATTCTGCTGTATATATATATTGTGATGCACAAGTCATAAACGAAGAAATACCTATGAACTCCAGGATTCAGGCAATTGGTGATGCTATTGATTTTTATGTTGAAGAGGGTTACTGATAGTATACTTCCCTGAGGGACTCCCTCTTCTTGATAGGGTTGAACCAATACAGACTTGGAATTTCCTGTCCGAAAGAAAAGCTTTGATAAAGTTTGGAAGTCTGCCTTTCAATCCCATGTTGTGTAGGTCATTCATGATACCATACCTCCAAGTAGTTTTGTATGCCTTCTCTAGGTCAAAGAATATTGCTACGAGATGTTTTTGTATACAATTGCCTCTTGTATGGAGGTTTCTAATCTAACCACATGATCCATTGTTGATCTTCGGCTCCTAAAACTGAATTGGAAGTTGGTATAAAGATTATTGGATTCTATGAACCAAACTCACCTTTTATTGACCATTCATTCCATGGTCTTACACACGCAACTTGTTAAAGCTATTGGGTGATTGTTTGATGCATAAAGATTATTCTTCCCCGATTTAGGTATTGCGATGATGGTAGCTAGTTTCCATGATTCTGAGAGATTACTATTTTTCCAAATGTCATTTAATGCAATAAGTAGCTATTCTAAGGATTTTGAAGGTAATTGTCTAAGAAGCTCATAGTGAATTTCATGTGGGCCAACTGCAGTGTTGTAGGATTTTTGGATGGCTTCTTTTAGTTCTGATAATGAAAAGAGTTTGTTGTAGCTTTCACTGTTGCCAGATTTAAAATTAAGTATTTGTTTTTCTTTCTTGTCTTTGTATTTTTGAAATTCTATGTTGGAATTTGTGGAGGAGGAATTTGCTGAGAAGGTCTCAGCTAGTGTGTTGGCAATATCTTTTATATTGGTGATTTGAGTATTATTTTTAATGAGGTATTTCAGTGGAGTAGACTGGTTTTTGGCAGAAATTTTGAGGATCATTTTACAGACTGTTTTTTTTGGGGGGGAACAAATTAAGTTTATTTACATAATTTTGCCAACTGATCTATTTAGCTTGTTTAATGATTTTCCTTGCCTTTGCTCTGAGCAGTTTAAAAGAGTTTACATTGCTTGTTAAGGGTTCTTTTTTGAATTTGCGAAGGGCAGCATTTCTTAGTTATTTTGCACTCATTGTTAAACCAGGGTATGTTGCGTCTGTTTGAGAGTAAGGTTTTTAGTATAGTTTCCTTTGCTATTGCAACTAATGTTTCAGTGAAATGTTTTTTTAGAAGTGCTATTTGGGTCTGGAACCAACCAGTCTTCTATTGTAGAAGGTTTTAAATTGTTGCCAATCGGCCTTATTTGTTTTCCAGCAGGGAGGTCTGTTGTTGTCATGGATAGGTTGTGTGATTTCCTGTAAAAGGGGAAATGGTCACTGCTACAAGGATCGTCATGGACCTTCCATGTGTAATCCATGTAGCTTGAAGGATCAGATCGAGTGATGTTGATAGCCAAGTAGGAGCCAGTAGATGGGTTGAGATAAGTTGAAGATTTGTTATTTAAGACAGAGGTTGTTGCTATTGATTATGTCACGTGGTCTACTACTGAGAGAAGAGAAATAAGGAATCTCTACTACCCTCCGTGTTTGAATTAGCAGGCCGCCAAAGATTGACCGTTAAAAGAGAAATAAAGAATGTAGGTCAACTTCAGCCAGCCGTTGAAGGAAGAAAAAAATATGGGTCAAGCTATCTGTACCCCGTAACCTCACTTGGGTAAAAGAGATAGTCCGAACGGATCACCTACAGAATGAAAGCCAACAGATGTTTGCACTCTGTGACCAGGGAAAGGAAGAAAAAAGGCTAAATGATTGGCTAGAATCCTAAAACGGAAGTAGCCCCCTTTCCAGCAGCGGAAATAGGAGTAAAGAATATCAGTTTTGTAGATAGATGTCGCCGTGAACAGATGGGGCGAGTCTTATGCCAAGACTCCGGGTGAAGAAGCGAAATAGAATCTTTGACAAGAAGAACCAATGCCTTCAAGCCAGAGCTATATATATATGTAAAATTTCGCCAGCCCGTAAAAGAGAAAATACTCTCCGAAGGAACCCGTCAAAAGATAAGTAAACATTAAGACTGTTTCTCCCTACACCCGTCTTAAGCATTGCAATTACTCTCTCTCTCTCTCTCTCTCAATCTAAAGAAAGACTAAAGAAAAGGAAAAAAGAAAGAGATTTATAGTTATGTATTATCCGCTGATAATGTAACCGACACGTTGAATATGTGTGTCCACGTGTGTATTAAAAAGATTGTTATATTCTAATGTCCCCCACGTGTTGAAGTTCGTTTATTGTGTTGCTTGCTGTCAAGTTGTTTGTTTCATGTTTCTTTTTCAGCTTCTTTCGCCTCATGTTATTCTCGCCTAAATTGTCCTATTCTTTCCTTTAAAAATATACGGGAAACCGGAATTGTCAACTACTATAGTTAATATAATTATATCTAAACCTAGAGGTCCATATCTTCCATTGTTCTAGGGGTAGGAGAGGTAGTGGCCTGGTGGGTGTGTGTTAATGTGAAGTTTGGAAACCCCTTGCCAGCGGTGGTCAGTCTAGCCCCAAATTAACCCCCACATAATATGCCAGTTCCTATATGCCCGAGAAAGGACTCTGAACAAGGACTTGTTCTACGAGGGATCAAGTGCCAGACCGCCCCATCTTCACACGTGCGAAAGAAACTCCCCATTTGGCGATAATATTTAAATGCACCAGTTCCCATACACTTTTAAATGGTTGCTAATCCGGGGATCTTTTTATTTTAATTTGCCGTCACAATTACCTTCTCCAGATCAGTACATTTTTTGTTGGTTTTCAGGCACCCCACATATTGTGACTATTAAGGTTACCTAGTAATATGTGGGGTTTAGCAATTTGTTCTATTAGTTTATCTAGTTTTTTTGTTGTTTATGGGATCATTTGGAGGTATATAAATAGAGCAGATATTAACAGGTTTGTGAAGTGTAGTTTGTCAAAACTACACTAGAGTTCACTGTTGATAGAAACACCTCCAGAAGCTCTGTGTCCATCTTTGTATAGGTGATTATATGACTGAAAGTGTTTTATGTTCAACTGGTACTTATCTTTGAGGAAAGTTTCTTAAAGACATACTAATTTGGGGTTATATTTAAGAGTAATAGCAGTTCTTCGTAATTAGATCTAATTCCTCTACAGTCCCATTGTAATATTTTGTTAGGCATTTTTTATTGTATTTAATCTGGACAGTTCCACAGAATTATTTGGTGATTCATTATTAGTCCTTTGCTCTGGATTGTTTGTCCTTTATTCTTTAGTGTTTAAGGTTTAGTTAATTAGAGGCTGCTCTCTGTTTCCATCTCTTCAAATATTCTGAATTTATTCATTTTTTCTGTATTTTCTGTTTCTTGTATTTTTGGTTTTGATGTAGGTTTTTGTTAGTCTTTAAGTGTTTTTTTTTATTTAGAGACAAGTCTGTAGAAGCAGGAGGTTGTATTGGGGATCTTTTGTCTTTTGACCAAATTTTAGTAGGAGATTTTGTTACAGGGTGTTTTATTGTTTGAGTTAGAGTTTGAGTTTTGTTTAACGGCATATCAACCCCTGTGGGTCATTTAATGCCAAAAAAGGTTATTTTGAATTTCAGTCATTAAAGTAGCAGTTCTATAGAGATGTTTGGTTATATCTTGCTGAAAAAGTTGCTTTTTTTTAAGAAAATTAAAAATGTTTTCAGGGCTTGTATTCTTAAAGATGTCCCTCAGGTTTCTTGCTTGATAGTACTTAGTGCGGATATGTTTAAGTTTGTTACAATTTAGAAGGATATGTTTGGTTGTGAGTTGTACTTTGCATGATGGGCACACTGGGGCATCTTCCCCTTTTAACAGGTGTGAATGAGTAATGTGGGTGTGCCCAATACGCAATCTGGCAAGTATTACTTCTCTTCTGATACTTCTGTAGCCTGTTGGCCACTCTCCAATAGCTTCTTGTATTTCATGGAGTTTGTTTTGGGTCTGATTGTCCCATGATTTCTGCCATTTGTCTGATATGAATTTCTTTATGGTTGGTTTTAGATCTGTATATGGGTTTTTTGATTTGCACATATCAATTTGAAGAGCTTTTTTTGCAGCTTTGTCTGCTTTTTCATTTCCTTGGATGCCAATGTGACTTGGTATCCAGGTGAATATGATGTTATTATTTTTAGAGAGGGTGTTTAGTTTGTTTAGGAGCTTTGTAATCAAGGGGGATGATGTATCTCTGTTCTGTAGTGCTAGCAGGACTGATTTGGAGTCTGTGTATATGATAAATTTGGAAGCTTTATGATTTGCTATAATATTCATAGCTAGATCAATGGCTGTGGTTTCTGCACTGTAAATTGAAGCTTCATTAAGTAGGCGTTTTAGGGTTTCTTTTTTTTTTTTTTTTAGAAATAGCAGCACAACCTACTTTTTTCCTCGTTTGAATCCGTCTGTATAGATGTGATAGTGATCTGGGAACTTATTTTGTATTTTTATGAGTTTCTCTTGACAAGTGATGGGGTGTGTTTTTGTTTTGGGTAACTTAGCCAGTTCTAAGTTTATAGTTGGTTGCCTTATGGTCCATGGTGCCCTTTTGGAGAGTATGGTATGGTGTACTATTTTAGTGTTGATTTTGATTTCGTTGAGGAGGTCACTTATTCTTAAGCTAAAAGGTCTGATTTTTTTTTGGATTATTTTGATACAGGTTTTCATATTTTGTTTTGCCGGTGTAGTAATAAGCAGGATTTTGTGGACAGGAGATGAGTTTCATGTAATACTGTAGTGCTATTTTTTGTCTTCTTAAATAGAGAGGGGGTTCGTTTGCTTCTATGTATAGACTTTCCTTTGGGGAAGTATTAAAGGCCCATAAAGTGAGGCGAAGTCCTTGGTGGTGTATGGTTTCCAGTCATTGTAAGTAGGATTTTCTGGCTGCTCTGTATATGAAGCAGCCATAGTCAAGTTTTGATCTTATTAGAGATCTATATAGCTTGATAAGGGTCTTTCTATCAGCACCCCAGTCTGTGTGGGCTATGGCTCTCAATAGTTGCATGGCTTGATTGTATTTTATTCTTAGCTTTTTTATATGTGGGATAAATGATACTTTAGAGTCAAAGATAATGCCAAGGAATTTATGTTCATCTCTTATGGGTATTTCAGTGTTATTTAATGTAAGTTTAGGGTGGTTATGCATCTTGTGGATTTGACAGAAGTGTACACATTTTGTTTTACTATTTGAAATTGTAAATCCATTTTCTGTGGTCCATTTTTGGATTTTATTTATGCATTGTTGTATTTTCCTTTCTATGGTTGTCATGTTTTTGGAATTATAGCAGATGAGGAAGTCATCTACATATAATGACCCTTTGATTTCTGGAGGGAGGCAGGATGTTATGCTGTTTATTTTTATTATAAATAGGGATACTGATAAAATACTGCCCTGAGGAACTCCCACCTCTTGTGGCTTCGGATCAGAGTATGTGCTGCCAATCAGTGTCCTGAAAGATCGGTCTTCAAGAAAATTTTGGATGAAGATGGAAAGTCTATCTTGTAACCCAAAGTTTTTAAGGTCTTTGAGAATTCCGTATGGCCATGTTGTGTCATAGGCCTTTTCAAGATAAAAAAAGACTGCCACCAGGTATTCCTTTTTTATGCATGTTTCTCTGATTAGGGTTTCGATATGAACCACCTGGTCCATTGTGCTTCTTTTTGTTCTGAAGCCTGCTTGTAGGTTTGAGAGCAGTTTATTTGATTCGAGAAACCATATTAGTCTTTGGTTTATCATTCTTTCTAAAGTTTTGCATGCACAACTAGTTAGGGCTATGGGCCTATAGCTGGTGGGATTTGTTGGGTCTTTTTGTTTTTTGAGGATGGGGATGGTTGTAGCTGCTTCCATAAAGTAAGGATATTTCTTGAGATCCAGATATTGTTATATATGTTTAGGAGATATTTCTGGGAAATTGTTGGTAATTCTTTAAGAAATGTGTAGTGAATTTCATCTGGACCAGCAGCTGAGTTATTGGATTTGGATAATGAATTTTGGAGTTCATCTAGGGTGAAAAGTTGGTTGTAGCATTTAGTATCGTCAGGTGAACTTTATTTTGTTCTTTTCTTTTTTGATTCTGATGGAGTTGAATTTGTTGGAATATTTTTTGGTAGATGATGCTTGGGCAAAGTTTTCTGCCATCAGATTAGCTATTTGTTTTTCACTCAAAGCTTTTGTGCTTCCTAAGGAGAGATGATTTATAGGAGTGTGGACAGTTTTATTTGATATTTTCTTTACAAAGTTCCAAATTGTTTTGGGATTAGTATTTGAGTTTATTTTTGCAGTGAATTTTCTCCAGGAAGACCTTTTAGCTTCTTTAATTGTGCGTCTAGTTTTAGCTCATTGTTGTCTATATTTGTCTAGATTTTCTGATGAAGGGTTGGTTTTAAATTTCCTGAGGATTCTTTGGCGCTCTCTGATCATAGTTTTGCACTGCTCCGTAAACCAGGGATTGTTATGTTTTGGGGATGTTGTAGTTTTAGGTATGGTTTTGTTTGCTATATTAATTAGGGTGTTTGTGAAATGTATTATAGGTTCTTCTTGGTTTGTATTTGTTTCTGGGATTAGGGTGTCAAGGCATAGTTTTTTGTAGGCTTGCCAGTTGGCTTTTTTGAAGTTCCATCATGGGGTTTTTGAGACTGTTTGTGGGTCTGATTTTCCTGGTTTAGTATTTTCTATTATGATTGGAAAGTGGTCACTGCTACAGGAATCTTCCTCTACCCTCCAGTTATATTCTATAAAGGTGGCTGGATCGCTGAGTGTTAGATCTATAGCAGAGAATGTACCTGAGGATGAGCTTAGGTGGGTTTGAGCTTTCCGATTGGAGACATAGGTTGTTGTTATTAATGATTTTTTCGAGGGTCTGACCTCTTTTGTTCGTTGTCCTGCTTCCCCACAAAATGTTGTGGCTATTGAAATCTCCCATCAATATATATGGTTTAGAGAGTTGATTTATTAAGTTATTTAGCTGTTCTTCGTTTATAGGGTCTTGAGGTGGAATGTATATAGAGCAGATGGCGGTGGTTTTGCGTAAAGTTGCTGAAATTGCTACTGCTTGTAGGGGGGTGCTGATGTTGATTTTGCTTTGGGGGATGTTTTTCCTTATTAAGATTGATACACCACCCAAAGCTCTTAGTCCCGTGTCATGTATGTAGTCGTATTGCTCATAATTTTTCATGTTTGTTTTATCATTGCTTTTTTTTAATGTTTCTTGGAAACATATAATGGTAGAATTTTGTTCAGTTATTAACAGCTGGAGTTCATTGTAATTTGCCTTGTAGCCACGACAGTTCCATTGGATTATCTTGTGGGTATTTTGATATTTGGCCATAACTATTTATGTAGTGTGTGTCTTGGGTTTGGGGTGTATTATTTGATTTTCATATTTTCAATTTTAGGTGTCGAGTCCATTTCGGTTTCCATACTTTCTATGTTTCTGGATTTATTTTTGGTTTTTGTAGGGGTGTGTTGAGTAGGTTTTTGTTTTTCTTTTTCTCTAGTTCTTGAGGTTGATCAGTTTCTGTTTTTGATCGTTAGCATTTCATTTTTTTGGCTAGAGGTTGAAGGGATGTTTTTTGATTTGTCAGTTGGAGATAGTTGTACATTGGGTATAATAGTTTTAAAGGTTTTGATTAGTTCATGTAAAATTTGTTAATTCTTCTTCTATTTTTATTGTTTTTATTTGTGTTTTTTGCTTTGTTTTCTATTTGGTTTGAGGGAGTCCTGGTTACCTGCGAGAAAGTTAATTTGTTAAAGGGATTTTCTATGAGTCTTCAGGAAAGGTAATGTTTTTGGTGATTTTCATTTTGATAATTTCCTTTTCCCTTTCCCAGATTTTGCAGTACTTTGAGTCCGCTCTACGATTCCCTTTGCAATTGTTACAGTCAAGACTGTTTTTGCAGGATTCCTCTATGTGGTTTGGTTCCTGCTCTCCACATTTAACACACACTTGTTTTCTTGTGCAGTGCTCCTTCAGGTGTCCATATTTCTGACAGTTATGACATCTTCTAGGATTAGGGATATATGTCTCAACTTTAACCACTGTATAGCCTATTTTTATTTCTAAAGGGGGTTTTGGGTTATTGAAGGTTAAAATGTAGGTATTGGTTTCAATTATTTCATTTTGTTTTTTGATTGTAATCCTTTTGACGTCTATTACATTTTGTTTTTTTAGTTCATTTTTAATTTCCATTATCGAGCATAATGATAGCTCTCCATTTCTTATCACCCCTTTAGAGATGTTTAATCTCTCATAAGGGGTAAGCTTTTATGTCTATGTTGTGGATTTTTTTTTTGCTTTAATATTATTTCAGCTGTTTTTTTTTTCTGTCACCTCTATAAGGATGGTTCCATTTTTCAAGTTTTTTACGGTTTTGGGTGTTATTAGAGCTGAAATACTTTTTTCTATGATGAAGGGGGATATTTTTGTCAGCGGTAGTTTTTCTTTTGATTCTAGAATGATGAACCTTGGATATGGCTCATCATTGTCTGAATCACATTCAATATGGGGTCTTTTTGCTTGGGTTTTTGTTTTAACAGAAGCCATAAAAGTGTTGGATGAGTTTCATTGAACATGCTCCCCACCCACCTCGGAGCCCTATATGGGGATGTGCCTAGGGGGAAACCCATTTGCCTAGCAATACCAGGGCTACATGTTCAGTATACTCATGCTGGTGATAGACGAATTAATTTTTTGTCCCTGGGTTTTCGTTCCCAAGATAACTACTTCCTCAGGGACAGAAAGGACAACAAGTCTTTCCACAGCATGATTGACCCTACAGCCATCGTCCTCATTTAAATTTTAAAAAAAAAAAATCTAAGAGAGTACTGTCATGACCAGCCGATTGATCGGATCGGGCCTCTCCGACCGCCCGTCTAGCCCAGTAAGGGCCAAAGTGGTGTGTTGCAAGAGACTTGACCACTCGATTTTCAGGCCAAGTACTGCTCAACCACCATGATCCCGTCCTTAAGCATCATGGGTCGCCACCCACGGCCAACAGGTAACTTCGTTGGGGGGGTTTTACCCCTCTGCAGAGGTGCAGTCAGTGTATTCTACTGCCCCAGCTGACAGGGCGATATTGGCCGTGTGATTGGCATTATTGCCATTTTCTCCATAGTATCAGTTTTCTCCAATCAGGTCTGTGTTTGGGCGGATGATTCCTCTTTTGTTTTCTGCAAGATCCACTGATGTAGTTGATGCATCTGCAGCTCTGGTGATATCAAGCGAGGCTTTGATTTTATTGATGAAGCTTTCCTCAATTGCCCGGCTCCAGTTGGATTAAGGTTTTAACAATTGTCTCATACTTGTTGTATGGAGATTTGTTACACTGAACTGCTGGGAAATATGTAGTGGTCTTAGAGCCTACTACTAATTTACTGGCTTCATAGTAAGGAATATTATTCTGGTGTTTTACTGTTAATACTTCCTTCTTTTGCCTCTAACTCTCACTAGATCTTGTGTACATCAGATGATCATTACCCAATTGGCACATTTATATGGGAATTGACAGTCATTAATGTGGTGGTCAGGATTTT
Source organism: Sepioteuthis lessoniana (assembly GCA_963585895.1). Classification (NCBI taxonomy): domain Eukaryota; kingdom Metazoa; phylum Mollusca; class Cephalopoda; order Myopsida; family Loliginidae; genus Sepioteuthis; species Sepioteuthis lessoniana. The sequence continues at coordinate 180,622 of CAUZXS010004788.1, read as the reverse complement.
GTAGACCACATTTCCTGCACACTTTACACCCTCTACAATTATCCTCATGGTGGCCATATTTTTTGCATTTGTAACATCACAATGGTTTGGATATGTATTGCTTGACCCTCTCCATTGTATAGCCAACTTATTTTTTGGGGTATTTTGGGGGTGTTAAAATTCATTGTATATGTATTCGTCACTTGTTTTTCCTTCTTTCTTAATTGATACTCTTTTCACATCAGTTACACCTTGCTTTTTTAGCTCTCTTCTTATTTCTTCAATGATGGATTATGTGAGTTCTTTACTTCTCACAACACTCTTCCTTACGTTCAGGGATTTGTGAGGGTAAGTTTTGACACTGATATTGTGAAATTTTGTCGTTTTCAGTAGAAAATCAATGTATTTCCTCTTTTCAACCTTGACAAATAGAGTAAATTTTTAATTTTTTGACAGTAATTGGCATTAAGTTTGTTGATATTACTTTTTTAATTATGAAGGGTGATAAATTAGTAATCAGAGCACTGTGAGATTCAATGATTATGAATCTAGGAAAAAGAGCTTATGTTTCATTATCTGAAGAGTCCGATTCATTTAAATTATGTTTGAATTTTTTGTTTTAGAAAGAAGCCATATCTGTTATATATTTTTCCACTTGTCTGATGCTCCACAACCCATCACAGAGTCCAACTTGGGAAGAGAATTAACCAAGGAGGAAACCCATTTGCCTTGGCTGAGATGGGGGATACAATACCAGTATACTCGTATCAAGAGCAAGATTTCGAACCTCTGCAAAATTCTATTATTTATAACTCAATCTAACAGGGTAAAAAGTCCTTTCTTCTTAACACAATTGACCCTCAGCCCCCGCCTTCTAGCACCTATAAGAAAGGATCGGGCATTGTTCCACAAGAGCAGATTAGATAATACATTCGGGAGAAAATAAACGTGTGCGAGGGCATGACAGGAAGAGCCAATTGATTAGATCGGGCCTATCCAACCACCCATCACACCAAGTAAAGGTCCAAGTGGCATGTTGGAAGCCACTGACTACTCTGTCGCCGGATCAAAGACAGGTCAATCACCAGGGTTCTGTCCTAGTGCCTTATGGGTCGCCATCCACAAGCAACAGATGGCCTCATGGGGGTGGGGGGTCTTACCTCTCAGCAGAATTGCAGTCAGCGTATTCTACAGCCCCAGCCAACAGGGCAGACCCCTGGTTGGAGATTGATGAGGACAGAGTATTGCACCTGCTTTCACATATTTGATAATATATATATATATATATATATATATATATATATATATACACACATACACACACAAACCTGCAACTCCAAGTTTGAAATGTCAGACAAATTGAGATTTATTTTAAGAAATACACCAGAATATATATATATATATATATATATATATATATATATATATATATATAGGAATTAAATCAAATATTTATATCTAATATTTTTTAAGGCATTTTCTTCTTTATTTAGACTTCATGTAGCAAAGACACAATATAGCATTAAGCATTATTTTACTTCAAGATGGGAGATGACATTAATATCCAAATAACACAAGAAAAATCAAATTCACTATTTTTTTCTTCAAGTGCCATACATCTGTGATTATCAGGTTTGCAAGATGTTGACCTTAGAATAGAAATAAATTCAACTATTTCTCAGGCACACTCCACAGCCACAAAAGTAGTTTAAGAATAAAACTTTTCTCTGTAAAGGTCAAAAGTAATTTCATTTCTTCATCAGAAACTCCTACATTGTTTCAAGTTGAATGTTTACCTCATTCAACTGGACAGTTTTTTTTTTTGTTTGATTTTTTTAAATAACATGCAAACTCCAGTACACAGGGAAAAGCATTTAAAATATTAGCAATGCTTTGGGGATTTAGTATTTCCTCTGGGATATATATAAATAGTAAAACCAAAGATAGAATAAATGAGTTACTTGAAACCAAACTTGGTCATTCTCCTCATAAGACTAGCCAATATGAAGATAAGTTCTGTTCTGCAAAAATTTAAGTTACTTTTCCTATAGCTTAAAAGCATTTTGTAAATGATGTGTTTTTTTAAGTTGTTGAATGAGTTCAATCCAAGAGCTACAGAAATTAAGACAATATACTTCATCTAATAATTTCTATTTTGACATATTTAGCAAAAATTTACATTTCCTCACATGAATTATGATATACAATACTTGTCATAAGTATTTGAACATGCAGACAATTTTCTTCAATTTTTAGTTGGTTTTGAGGATTAGAAGCTGGAACATTATACAAAGACATTACAAATTTTATCAACAAAAAGTATTTAGTCATGTTTTGTAGTTCCAAATGCACTAAATTCCTGGAAAAATTGTCTTTTTAATAGAATTCTTAAACGAAAAAAAAAAGTATGTGGTGCAATAAGTTTCCAGACTTTTTTGTACAGGCATTTAAAATTGTTGTAGACTCTTGAAAATTCAGTATGTTATTGCTATACATCTTATGAGATGACTGACAAATTATTATGATTTCAGCTTCAAATGAACAGCTACAGCAGCAATTGGAATACACCCTACTAAAACCTGATTGTCACAGCTGGTGAATTTCAAAAATGCAATCTAGACATGAGGACACTTTAGAAGAACGATCTGCAATAAAATTTTGTTTTAAACTTGGAAAAAATGCTACAGAAACATATGGAATGCTTTAGACTGCTTTTTGACCATCTTGTATGAATCAAGCATCAGTTTTTGAGTGGCATAAGAGATTCCAGGAAGGCAGGGAGTCTGCAACGGATGATGAGAGGTATGGGAGGAGTAAGGAAGTCAATACACCAGAGTTGATTGGCCAAAGGGTTAGGGTTACTATGTAGAGGTTTTAAGGGAGTTCAGGAAGAGATTCCGTCAGAAGAGGCCAGCACTCTTCAAATCGGGTCAGTGGCATTTCCACCAGGACAATGCACCAGTCCACAACTCCATCCTTGTCACAGACTATTTGAGCAAGATGGGCATCAAGTCAGTTCCTCACCCTCTCTATAGTCCAGACCTTGCTCCCTGTGACTTTTGGTTATTCCCTAAGCTCAGAGGCTGTCATTATGAGACATTTGAGGGGATGAAAGAGGTTGTGACAAAGGTCATTGACACGCTCACACAAGAGGACTTCCATGGGGCCTTCCAGAAGTTGTTGGAATGGTACAAGTGCATTGCAGTCAGAGGAGATTACTTTGAAGGAGACTAAAGTTTCATGTATGTACTATCAATAAAAGTGCCCATATGAAAAAAGTCTGGAAACTTATTTAATGATCCTCGTATGTTCATGAAAGTGATAGAAAGTACTACCCAGAGGAGATTACTCTGAAGGAGACTAGAGTTTCATGTGTGTACTATCAATAAAAGTGCCCATACGAAAAAAGTCTGGAAACTTATTTAATGATCCTCATATGTTCATGAGTGATAGAAAGTACTACCCATACGTATTTGAACAAGCACAAGATTTGTTTATTGTGTAAGATTGTTGGGGCCATTAAGGAATTTTTAGCTTCGCAAGTGTGCCATAGGAGTAAATTAACTTATTAATATGGATTTGGTCATTTTTCCAAAGCACAATGTGAGTTTGCCTTTTCAATTTTCTTGATCAATTCTGAGTAAGATTTTAAAAAGGATAGGAAAAAAAAGTTAAAAAATTTTTTCCATTTAATAATTTCAATCAAATAAGATATTTTGTAAAAATTCATGATTCAAAACTACACAAACATACCCATTTAATATTGATTGTAAAAAAATCTGAATTGTCTTTGAATAATGTTCCTGTTGTTAACTTGAAAAACAAAATGATTAGAAGCTAATTGTTAACAATAACAATTTCAAGACAAAACCAAAAATTTTTTTATGAAAATCATAAGGTAGCAAGAATTATTTATTTGGATGTTGAGAAATATGGACAGAATTACCTTTTCATTGCATCATATACATGGACATATAAGAAGAATATGCAACTGCATTCAAAAAGATTACAAAATAGAAGGATGGGTGTCAAATATAATCTTACAGCTGTCATATAAATAAATACATAATCATTTAAAATTTTAGTTTAAGAAAAAGAAAAAAAAGAAACCAGTTGGTCTACTTGCATCTTGTAGAAAAAACAGATCTGAATTGGCAGAAGTAAAAATTGCTACAAACAGTTATTAAATATATCAAAGAGAAAATAAAGTAAATTCTAGTTAGTGAGTTAGAGATAGAGAGATCTCAAAGAAAGAAAAGTCAGAAGCAGCTGCTTGTCTTTGCTGACTAAGAGAGGTACATTAAAACAATAAGAATGAGGATGTATTAAAAAAAATAAAGTTACTTTTTGAATTGCTTAGCATCTGTTAAAGACTATTTCTCTATTCCAAACTGTATGAGGATGAGAGAGAGATAGAAATAATGCAGGTATTGAGAAGGTTATTATTTAGGGTGAGGTTTAAGAAAATACACTTTTGAGAAAAGTAGATTCAAGCAGTTGGGGGGGGGGCACTTTAATTCTGTTAAATCTAGTTTATTTTCAGCTGATATATATTGAAAGAAATTTTTAAAAATGTTTCTTCTGGAGTTTAAGTGATTCATTGCAAGTAGAAGTCATCATCAGCCAATGGAATGCAAAAGGCCAACAGCTATCATTATATGCAGTTATTGGCCTTCTTGAAAATCCCCATGTTTAGTTTTCTACTCCAAATATTAGTGACAACCTTCAGTAAGTTATCAGCTGAAAGAAAAATGAAGCAAATAAGAGCCAGACAATTTTAAAAAATAACATCTGTGATTGACAGTCAGCCAAAACTGATAACCCCTCCCAAAGAATTTCATTTTTTTGTTTTTGTGGGAGTTTTTGCTACTGCTAAACACATTTTGTATAAACAAAAAATGATGACATGCTCAGTAGTTATTTTTAATGTAAGCAAGTTTAAAGACATATTTGTATAAAAAACATAAAAAGGTAGATGAAAAGATGGTTGTATGCCTCTCTATTTAAAAAATGCAATTTGGTGATAGTTTGATTGTTAACAAAATACTTAATGAAATGGAAATATTGACTTAGGATAAATAATCAACTTGTTTATGCTCAAAATATTTTTTTTAATTTTTAAACTTCATGCCAGCCATTAATCCTAGTAAAAAAATTCAATGAAATGTAGAGAAAAATTATTTGTGCTATATTGTTTCTAACAAATCAATGAAAAGATTACAATTTAAAACAAGGCACAGAAATTTTAGCAAACAATGTCTATATTAATTCTAATAGCTGACCATAAAATAATCTATTTTCAACCTGACCTTATAATGAAAACTAATCTGAGAATTAATAGAGGAATTAATTCATAGATCTGCTCGAGGACAAAATTACATATTCAGTGTTTGTGGGGATTTTTAAGGACTAAATATCATTTATATCACTACATTCTACATTTATCCGGGCATTTGAGGAGTAAAACTAATTCGATTAATATGTAAACTGGCATAAATGAATTTATTTACAAATTCTTTTTTATTTATCTTTTATAATGAATGCTTTTAAAGACATTTTTGCATGAGTTTTCATCCTTGGAAATAAAATGTTTTTAATAGCTCAAGAAGGAATTTTAAATATGTGCCATGGAAAGATATGCACAATACTCAAGGCTGAATTTTTTTAACATGGCAAAAACACAAATGTTGAAATTTGAAATATAACCTTTTTTAAATCTTAGTGCGGCAAATTAGTAGACTGGCCCATTAGCTTAGTTGTAGAGTGTTCGCTAATGGCCCGGGAGACTTGGTTTCAATCTCAAGTTGAGTCATACCAAAGACTCAAAAAAAAAAAAAAAAAAAAAAAAAAAAAAAGGTACTTGATACCTCCTTGTTTAACACTCAACATAAGGTTCACTTCAAGTGTAAAGTGGAGCAATCCAGGGAAACAAGTAGCGCCCTCCCCTACACTTCGGTATAGTAGCTATTGAAAAGGGAGCTTTCAGGTAGCCCTCGACTACAGGTGCCAACTTACAGCAAATTAACTTGATCTCATGTACGTACACTAAATCTTAGTGGTATGATTGTTGTTAATTTCTTTTTTCTTCATGACTTGGAAAAAAAAAAAAAAAAAAAAAAAAAAAAAAAAAAACACACACACAAACACTGCTCTAGAATGTAGATAGTGAAAGTAGGAATTAAAAAATACATAATATACTAACAACTCCAAGTTCACACTGATCTAAATTGACTTTATACAAAGAAATCTAAATTTAATCAATAATTACCCAAGTTATAAATATTTAGGTACATCAATAAGTCAGTAGCCTCATGACAACAAAAAAAGAACCTATTTTAGATTATTTTTCAACACCTTGTCAATCCACTTAATTTAAATGAATATTAATCACATAAATCATTATACAATGTACATTTCATATAAAACTCAGATAATAGTCTATGGATTTACTGATCCACCCTTGGACATTAATATCTATAAAATTCTAATTATGAAATAGATAAAATAAAATGAAAATGCTAAATAGCCTAAAATAAATTTTTTTTTTAAATATATTTCTATTTATTTTTCTAATTCCTGATTTAAAAATGAATTACCAATTCCACTGAAATTTTTCAATTACTAAATCTGCAGAACCTAGAAAACCTAATAAAGTGAGAGACTTTAAAATATTATCATGGATTTAGTTTCCAAAATTCCAAATTTCATTATGTTCTTAAAAGTTCCAACACAAAATTATATAGAATTAATTTTTTTAAGCATTACAAGCTCAAAAAATTGTATTTGAGGTTTTATTTATAACACAATTCTAATTTTTTTTTTTTTAAATTCAAACTTGAAAAGTTTCCCCGAGAGATTTCAAAGCAAAAATTAAATTTTTCCAGGACACCATTAAAATAATTGATTGTAAACAGATTACTGAAATATTTCATGCATATTTGCAGTGTTGAAAGTTATTCATGTAAAATAAGAACCAGACAAAACGGTAATGATGATCCTAAAAGCTGTTTTAATTGCAATAACCTTGACAGTAGACACAATTAGAATAAAAAGTGCTATAAGAATTGACGAATTTGTGAAGCCAAAAACCTGACTTTATTACATAATCTCCAATAAATCCCCTTTATTCTAATTATTAGACAAGTCAGTGACTTTGAAGCCATAATCAGATTAAAATAACATTGAAGATTAACCATTACATTGGTATGTGAATTTGAGATTAGAAAAAAAAACTTTTTGTAGTAGTAATGCTACGAACAATCTTACCGCAAAGAAACAGGTGTGCTCTCTCTCTGCTACTGGCACACAGAAACCAGAAGAAGAAAAGGACACAAGAGGTGTGACTTGTTTTATGGAGGAGAACAAGATAAGCCTATGTGAAGTGGCGAGATTTGATGACCATAAAAGAGACTAAGTTTGAAGTGGAAAAGGGCAGCATTTTGCTGATGTCTGATTGGTGAACATCCATCAGTTCATTTTACAAGTTAACTGAGTTGACTAGCGCCCAATAGGTTGATTCTTCTTCGACGAGACTTCTGAAACCAACTAGAAGCTATTTCAGCATACATATAACCAGATGCAAATGGCAGGCAAAGCGTTTCACATTCGGCTGATTCCCGAATTTCATGTCAGAATGGTTGGAACAGGTGGAGCTGGTGTGCGAAATGTGCGGTGTTGACAACATTGAACGTGTTTTACCACTCAGGCCGAGTATACTGACGGTTAACCCATGACTAGAGGAAGGATTTACAGCAGGTAAAACAAGCCCTCCTCGTGGCTTTTGCGCTAGACCCTTTTGTTGCATTTAACACATTTGTCTCGCATTGTTTGCGCCCCGGGAAAGAGTATTGTCCATGTGGCATGTGTGAAGGAACATCTCTACAGCTTCGGCCTCCTCAGCAAGGAGCTGGAGAGGCTCCAGGATGATGCGCGAGTGTTTGGGTTACAGGGCTGCAGAGAGGATAACTCTCTGTATTGGAGAAGAGGGAACAAAATCCCAGATATGCCTCGTTTCGTCACATGATGGAACATTTTCACTATGCGGCAAATTGGTTGGGCACCTTCCCGTGGGTGGTTGGCTTCATGTAGCTGTGGCGTTCATTAAACGGAGAACATCTGACATCACCACTGGATGGTATGACAAAATTGACAACGCCCCTCTCAACACCATGATTAAAGAGGTTCTCACCAGAATGCACAAGGAAAACCTGGCACAGGGCAGATGGTGCGTCGACGGCCAAGCCCTGAGTGTATGTGTTGACGCAAGCTCTCTCACTACCGGCGTGTCGCTTGTGTATAATGGGGTTGTAGTAGAGGATGCTTGTTGGTTACGTCCAGAAAAGGATTCCCAATATTAACCTCGCGGAACTCGATGCCATTATTAAAGGAATAAACTTGGCAATCCTCTGGAAGACAACCACCTAGCATTTGTTCACTGATTCTGCCTGTGTCCATAAATGGATCCCAGACACCCTTACCGGCAAGGCCAGTGTACGAACCAAAGCCGCAAGCGAGATGCTCATTCAACGGTGGCTTGACATGATAATAAAACTGGTGAAAGAATACACGCTGTCGATGAATGTGTCCTTGGTCAAATCTAGCCAAAATAAGGCAGATCGATTGACTAGATTGCCTCAGAGGTGGCTTGATGCAATTAAAAGGAACACTGGGCCTGTGCAACCTGCCTGCACAGCGTCCGTGAGCTCAGTTGGGCTTGACCAGATCAAGATTGTTCACCAACAAAGCGGTCATCCAGGAGTGCGGCAGACACTTTATTTTGTGAAACAGATTGCCCCTGAGGTCTCTAAGGCCACTGTGAAAACCACCGTCAGAGAATGTGAAGAGTGTCAGTCGATCAATCCGTCACCCGTGCACTGGTCAAAGGAGGCTTTGAATGTTAAACAAACATGGCACCGGGTAGTGATGGATATTACCCATTGTAATGGGGCCCGTTTTTTGACGGTGATCAACTGCAGACCCACTCAGTTTACCATCTGGCGAAGTCTTCCTCAATAAGATGCAACAAGTGTAATCAACCAGCTGAAGGTGCTCTTCTATGAGCGGGGCCCGCCAACAGAGATTCTAACAGATAATGACACTGCCTTTTGGAGCAGCCTGCTTAAAACCTTCCTAGATGAGTGGAGAGTCCACCTTCAATTCCACTGTGCATACGTCCACTTTGGTAACGGCATCATCGAGTGATGTCACAGAACTGTAAAAAGCATCGCCACCAGAAAACGGTGTACAATACCGGAAGCAGTATACTAGTACAAAGTCATACCAATATGGTCTATCAGTACCACATACGGCTGAAAGGAATCAATGGAACATTGGCACCAACACTCAATCAACAGCAGGCTATCTTCAAACCGGGTGACCGAGTGTGGGTAAAGACTCCACATGGACAATGTACCACAAAATATAAAGTGGGACATGTGACCGGAATTACCAGTGCACAGAACATAACAGTCTACAGAATGCTACGCCATGTGAAAGATATGCGAACCATAGTGAGACCAGGCCAGCAGACGGTCTGTTCTGACATGGTTTCAGAGAATGCGAGTGAAAGATTTGTAACCATTAGAGAGAGATGCCTCTTCCAATAACACTTCTAATAAAGACCTAGTGACTATACTGCCACGAAGAAGCACACGGCGCAAAAGACCACCTCCCGAATGTTTCATGTGTGATCATAGGATCTGTGGGGAGTGTAGGAGTAATGCCATGAACCGTGAAGAAACAGGTGTGCTCTCTCTGCTACTGGCACACGGAAACCAGAAGAAGAAAAGGACACAAGAGGTGTGACTTGTTTTATAGAGGAGAACAAGATAAGCCTATGTGAAGTGGCGAGATTTGATGAACATAAAAGAGACTAAATTTGAAGTGGAAAAGGGCAGTATTTTGCTGATGTCTGATTGGTGAACATCCATCAGTTCATTTTGCAAGTTAAGTGAGTTGACTAGCGCCCAACAGGTTGATTCCTCTTTGACTAGACTTTTGAAACCAACTAAACTTTAGCAAAGAAAAAAAAAATGGGCCTCAGTTATGTAACTAGACAACTCACAAACCTATTGGGCTCCTATGTAATAATGATATTGATGCTTCTATTCAGGAAGCAGTGAAGTATTCTGCTAGCAATATCGAAAACTTGAATGATTGAAAAATGAAATTTAGCATGAATGCAGACACCCCCCGACAAAATTATTAAGTAGCAAATTGAACTAGAAATTGCTTTATTCGCTAAGTTATGGCATTTTTAGTGTATTACTCTAATAAAAATCTTGCTAGGTTATGGTTACACACACAAAAAACAACTACAAATGAGTGTTAGTAAGATATAAATAGATTCATTAGATGCCAATAACAAATACTCTTATAATGATAGTTGGGTGGTTCCCACAAAAATAGTGAATTCTTGAGAAATTATTTGCTGATAATTGAATATCTAGAATATATCTACAATAAAAGTAAAAGCAGAAATAACAGCTTTTCAGAAACATTTTTTCAATCTCAAGTGAGCAATGTCGAATAGAAAAGCTATACTTATTTACCTATTTAACAATGTATTTAAATTAATGCTGAAAATATTCCAACAAAAGAAAGAAATATACAAATAAAGTTTAATTAGCAAATCCCCAGACTAAAAATCACAAGGCCATTCAAGTGTGACTTTTATGATATTAATATAAAAAATATACATTTTACTTTCAAAAACTCTTTATGAAACTCTCTAAGGAAACAAAAGCAATTACAGTAAAATTATACCAAGTTCATTATATATCAAAATAGTTACAGAAAAGAGAATGCTTAGTACTCTATTATCTATATAATTTTGGAACTTCTAAATGTGGGGAGGGATGCACTTTAAAAAAGAAAACGAAAAACAAATGGAGTTTATTTAACTTGAAGTTCATAAGGTTAGCAGAACTTAGATTTGCTGTGAGGAGGATTTTTTTTTTTTTTTTTAGTCAAAGACTACATTAAACACCCTTGAATTTAGGGAGGGAGAGAATTTGTTTGGTAATCAAAGATTCTGCATAGCAACAGTTCCAAAAAGGAAAAAAATCTTCTCTTTATTCAGTACTCTTTTTAATAGTTTGGAGTTAGGTCTTGTAAAGAGTAAATTTAAAATACTCTCACGTGTTTAACAAAAAATCTCATTTCCTTTCAAGTATTTATTTACCCAACCCCTCTGTTATGACAGAATGTGATACAAGGTTAATTTTTAAGTTAAGTTACAACTGGTTTCAATTCAAAGTTTACCTTCTAGACTGATTGTCTAACCAAGGCTAAAGAACCTAATCTTCCTTTCAATTTTTTGCAGCAGCTGGCAGGGAGAACATATTTATACCTTTCCCAAGGGCATTAGAGCAAAATGAAAAGCAAACAACCTCATCCAAGATTTAAACTGAGGTCACTAATTCCATTTTCTACAACAATAACCGGGTGCTAATTGCGCCTCTAATTCCTTTCAAGTAATTGTATTGAAAAGATTAACCTATCACAGAATAATCAAGTTTGGTCTACATAATTCAGTTTCTTTTTAAAAGAGCACCACAAAGAAAAGAAAAATAACATAAAATCCAACTCATAGTAAAGTTCAAATATTCAAAAAACTTGCTTCAATGATTGTAGACATGTCATTTAAGCAAACAATATAATTAGCAAAGCTACGTTACTTAATAACTTTATGATAAAGCAATAAATGTTCTAATAAATATAATGGCCTACCTTTTATAAAGTCTCAATATGATTCTTTTTCTAAATAATCAAAACTACAGAATTTCTTATGTAACAGAGTTAATCTTGATAAGCAGGAAAATTATATTAAATAAACATATAAAATGAGTTTGGTGGGTACTGAGGTGATCACAAATATAAGTGGTAGATTTTGTCAGTTTGAGCAGCAAATCAGCACATTCTATGTCCAAATTGCTTCTATGCTTTCTAAGTAAATAATGCACATGACTAAACCCAGATTCCACTGTGTACTAACTTGGATAAGCTAGTAAAATGGGCTCAACAGTTGCACAAAGCTTGGGATATTTTGCGACAGTTTTCCATATCGAGTAACTACTTAACATGAGCTAGCAATTTTTGTTCTATTATAAAGGTATTTATAAATGCAGACTAGTAAATACCCCTCCCCTGTGAACTCCAATGCTTTTATTCATCCAGCCTAAGTTTCATTCACCCCAGGGATCTATATGGACCACTTTGAGAAGTTCTTCTTTAAACCATATTACTGTGTATAAATTAAGTTTTAGATAGGAATACTTGATATTATATAACTGTGTGCAAACAAATGATTGGACTACTTCGTGAAGTGCTGGTATCTATAGAATCAGGTGACCAAAGTAACCCCATTAAAATGAATAATAAAATGCTAAATCTTTTCTTTATAAACCAAAAGTGACAAGAACAATCTCCAAACTATTCATGCTGAAGAAAGTTGGCTCTTTTGGATACGGAAAGTTTCATTCTTAACTGTTCAATTTCAAAGACCTAACTACATTCATTCTAAAATGCTCATACTCATCAATACTATTTTATTAAACACAAAGAAATTTTGATATTTTAAAACTTGCACGTCAGTCCAAAGAAAAGATTCTATAAGCATAAAATGTATCCAACAATAAATGCATTCATGAACATGCTAGTTAACAAATAACAAGAGTATTTTCTTTTTCTCCCCTCCCCCAACATTAAGTTGGGCATCACCACCTGACGGAGTGGTCCATATAAACCCCTGAGTGTGAATACAATTTTAGCAAAGTGAATAAAAGTAGAGACCTACAGGAGGTGAATTTACTAAAATCCCTTTACAACAGAAGAGACATCGCTAGATCATGGTAAACTGGATATAGCACACCAGAATTGTACGTGATGGCCATTAGTGATGTCTCATTCATATTTGATCCATTTCAAAACATACGGGTCATTTAAAAGAACGAATGGTCTGACCAAAAAGGTCTGGATCTTTTTGGGGTTACTAATGACCTATATAAAAATATTTTCACAGAAGAAAAAATTTAAAAATCATTATATCTAAAAGGGATTATTTTATAAAAATTCGAATTCAATTCTAAAATATTCTTTTAGAAAAAAAAGGATTATTTAACAAGGATAAATATATTGATTTAAAAAGAAAGAAAAAATTAGAATACGATACCTGAAATTTTAATTCTTATCCATGGTCACAGATTTTTAATGAATGAAATTAAAATCAAATTATTATAAACGAAATGTCCCTTCTGATTGAAGAGATCCAGATCTTCACTGACGTCAGTTTCAGTATTGCCAGGCATTTGTTATGATCTAATATTCTATAACAAGTTTGTCAAAATTTTAATTTTGAAATTGTAAACATCTTAATCAACTCTTCTCATTATAGCATTTAGTAAGTCACAAAGGGTGCATCAAGTAAATAGTTTTAAAGCCATGGTGTAGAGAATATTTTTTTCTCTTAACTCATTAATGAATACACTCCAGAATCATCTAAAAAGAAGATTTTTATTTAGGTTTATCAAACACTCGAGACAAAAATCGTGATTTACACACCCCTTTTAGTAAATGTTTCACTACTAAAAGATTCAATTACTGTAGTCTGGCTGCCATAATATATGTAACATTTCCTATAAGGACCTAATTGACTAAGCAACACTAGTCTCTAATCTTGTAATGCAAGCAATTGTTCATATTAATAGTAAAACGAGAGATAAAAACCAATAAAGTAACAATTACTCTCGCAACTCATATTTAGAACAGTCAAGAGGTTAATGAATAGAATTTAATAATATTTTAAGCAATATTCCTAGTGTTGGACAAGATACAGAAATGACATTGTATTATCACCGGATAAAGAGAAAAACCCTGTAAAATAGAATTCTATTTAATACAAAGAAAAAAAAAAAAAATAAGAACACCCTAAATGGTATAAATTGTAATAAATGATTTTTAATAACTTTCTGTGAAATAGATGGTATTATTTTTTCTTTTTTTCCTGAGTAATACGTCTTATGAGAATTATTTGAAAATTTCATTCAGAAGTTTCTACACCTAGTGAATAGTGGTCAAAGAAACTTAAAATATTGATTTATTATTCATTTATAACCAACAAATTGACATTTAAAAAATAGTTTTATTTCTTAATGTTATTTTAATATTAACATCTGTGACAAGAGTTCATTTCGCCTCACATGATTAAAATATAAAGTTATGTCAGGCAGATATAAAAATATAAACATCTAAAACATTTCCAAATTCTAAAATTAATCAGCAAATTCCCGAGAGAAATATCCTCACAAATCTTTTTGATGTAGTCAAAGAAATTTTTGATTTTTAAGTTTCTACATAATAGAAATGACCTCTCATTGTCAAACTATAATGCTTCTAGTTTGATAAAAGATCATTTGAAATTTGTTCTTATTCATCTAAGAATCATTGTGGATTAAATGAAACTAAGTGACAGTAGACAGAAACAAGTTTGCCAGACTATTTAAGTAAACAGGCTGCTAAGTACAAAATTTATTGTCTATTTTTGACGTTAAATATTTTATGAGAATTCTGAAAATGTAAAGCATATTTAGGAAGAACTAAAACAGATATATATATATATATATATATATATATATATATATATATATATATATTTTCTAATGAAAAAAAAAATTTTTTTTTAAATTTAATCTTTTATTCTATATGTCGAAATGTTATACATTTAGACATATAGAATAAAAGATTTAATAAAAAAACTGACCGGCAAAGATTATTTGCTAGACAACTTTAAATTTTTATCCTAACTTTCAAAATAATATTGGGACAAGTATAATAAAATAGAAAAAAATTTTAAAAATAAAGGAAGGTGCTGAAAGTTTAGTATTATCAGAATAAATACACTTGGCAAAAAAAATGAACCGGAAAATCAATATCTACAGGATCCTATATAAGACTTGAACTTGACAGTAAATTTTCATGATTTACATATTTTCAGTTAAAAAAAAAAATGCAATTCATAGTATTCTGCACATGTAAATGCTTATAAAAGAAAATCATATTTCTTTAAGAACTTAAGATTGTACAAAATCAGATTATTATCTAACATTTAAAAGTTAATTTCGCTTAAATTGAATTTTGAGATGCTTCTTAGATTTAATAGTAATTTATGATATCTGTAATGACACGTGAACATGTGGTATGGCTCCATCAAGATGAACAATTTGAAGGCTAGAATAAGCTAAAGCATAAAAGAAAACATCAGGAAACAGGTTTATAAAGATCCCAAATAGCTGAAGAACAATGAACATTTCAAAATACACTGAAACAAATATATGCTTTAAGATAAGCATAGGAAAATATAAAAGTAATATTAAATGATATATTAACATCTTTCTTAAATACAGACTTAATATACATAATAGAGTTTTGTCAGCAGATAAAGAACACAAGTTTGGTAAGCTAACCTTTTTAAACTATGAGCTTTCAGATTGGTTTAGTTTATTCAACAGCATATCAACTCCTAATGGGTTATTTAATGCCGAAGTTTGATTCATTTCTAGATGTTTAATTAGAATAATTATATTTTCAATGTTCCATTGTATTTTCTTTTAAATGCACTTTTTTGTCTATAATCATTTATTTGCAGGTATTTGTATGGTTGTAAGTATCTTCAATAAACAAGTATAGCTTCATGCTTTCCTTACCAATATGTGATGAAAGCTCACTTAAAATTTGAAGAATCTCAAATGACAGTTTAAGTATGTATGACCAAACATGACAAAACTCATCACATAGGATAGCAACAAAATGCATTCCTAACATAGGAGAAACAGTAGCCCTTTAGAACCTACATAATATATGCTAGATGTAGCCAAAGATTTGTCAACAAGCAATATTGTCCTTTAGTTACCTCTCAAAAAACTGAACCCATGAATTTCAAGTTGGTAGCTATTAAAAAATGTTTTTTTAAAATAAAAAATAAACAAAAAACTTCACATACTATTCACATATTTTCAATAAGTTATTGAAAATATATGAATAGTATGTGAAAATAAAATATTTATGAATATATGAACAAGAAAAAATTACTGAAGCCTTCCAATGACCAACAATAATATTAACTAATGTCATCAAAAAATGAATTATAACATTCATTTTTTTTTTTTTAATTAGTCTTTTAATGAACTGAAGGAAACTTAACAGAAAGTGAATAAACATCATTTAATGTATATTAAGTATCTATATGGTTTTAAAAAAATAAAAATAAAAAAATAAGTAAATTTTAAAACATAGTGATAATTTATATATCTTCTTTGACATTTTAAGCCTGGTTTTAACTGCAAGAAAATAGCACTAAGTTAATTGCAAAAAATACTTTTACAGACAAATTTTAGTGTAGGTTTTCATTAGGTCATCCAAAATTATTTTGATAGATGAAACTTACAACCATCACATGAAACAAGGTCTGGGTGACCAAAAATGGAAAAAAAAATTTTTAAATAAAGTTCTTTGTGTATAGAAGCTTATATGCTAAAAATCAGGAAGGATTGGGAAAGGAAATATGCTAGTTATATGTTTTTCTGTAATGAAAAAAAAATAACATTTTACTAAATCAAATGTCTCCAGTTCATTAAATTTTGTAGATATTTACATTTGTCAATTATTAAAACAGTTTTTATTAAGTAAGAATAACTCAGCAATGTCCAAAGAGAATAACAAAGAATTTTAAAACAAAGACAATACTAGTCAAATTTAATAACAATGATAAAAAAAAATGTTATCATTTCACATCTTTTAAAATGATTGTCAGATTCAGGGCATACTTTTTCTTACATCTCCAGTTGAAGTTTGTAATAAATTTTCAAATGAATTTTTCAAAGGTTTTATATAAATATAAGTATTTCAAGTACTCAAAAAATATTTTAAGATTTCATAAAATCAAATTTCAAAATTATGAATTGGCTTAAATTTATTTTCAAAAACTTTTTCCTTACAAAATGCACATTTTCATAAATGAATTTAAGTACTGAAATTGAATAATTAACAGATTTTTGGTAAATTTTTAAAATTAGGATATTTTCACTTAAAAATTTCTTATTTAAATTGCATCACACTATATACAGTATAAACAATTTTTCAAACACAAAAGATCTTTGGTTCATACAGAGGACACAATTTTGATATCAAAATTTTCTCCAAACTTCTTACAAATAAAGATAATGATAAAATGAAATTTTATACATGTTCGGGGCACTTTCTCATTATGCTAAACCAATTGTTAAAAATTCATGCATGTAACTAATGTATATTCATTAAGAGGAGAACTTTCAGACACTGTGACCATAAATCAAGGTCATCATCATTCCCTAAAAAACTGATCAAATATGAAGAAATCAATTTACAAGAAAAGAAAGAATTGTATTCATTCATTTAAAAAATTAAAAAAGCTAAAAGATGTTGGTTGGTCAGGTTTTATGGCATATCAACCTTTGTAGGTTATTTAATGACAAAGCCATTTTTATACAAATAACCAGTTCTATTTCAAACAATTCAATTTGGCATGAGTACACAGTTTAATTGTCAAAAACATTTCTATTTCAAGCTATTCAGTTTAGTCAAACAGTTACAATTCAACCAATTCAGTTTAGTATAAGTATAGATTTTGTTTACACAGAGTTAAATGTCAAAACAGTTCTATATTAAACTATTCAGTTTAGCATAAATACAGTTTCAATGTCAGAAACAGTTCCATTTCAAACAATTCAGTTTAGCATAAGAACACAGTTTAATTGTCAAAAACATTTCTATTTCAAGCTATTCAGTTTAGTCAAACAGCTCTAATTCAAAAAATTCAGTTTAGCATAAGAATGCAGTTACTTCAATTTAACCCATAGATAGGTCCCTATCAGGTGTTACCGTTCTGGGCCAGAGTGGATCGTGGAGCAATGGCAATGAAGGGGCGCTCCGCATTCCCCAAGGCCCCAGCATCACTGGAACCTCATCATCAGATTGTTAAGTGACATATCCAGGACTATTCTACAGCCCCAGCAGACTGGCCAAGCTAAAAGAATGATACAAATATAAAGTAGACAACTGAAAATTCTCTTCTACAATTAACTGATCAATTGATTTTAACAGCATGTCAACCCATTTAAGGTTATTTTATGTCAAGAAGTTAAGGAACCATATTCATTGAATGCCCACATTTACATTTTTTGTCTAGTTGTTTCTTAAGAGTTTATTATTTATTTATTTTACACACACACCTATCAAATACGAATTAATTTTTAAACATCTATTTGATCCATAGATAATACCCTAACAGGTATACTACACTAAGTTGGAGTAAATAGCAATGAAGGGGTACTCCAAACTCTTCAGATCTCCAGAATTAGTCTCACAACCAGATGCAGTTTTATCTCCTCACCAGGACACTTTTTTGGAGGGGGAGTCTTATCCCTCTGCAAGAAATAAAATCAGTGTATTCTAAGGCCCGCCAACTAGGTGGGAAAATTCGCTTCTGACTAAGCTATCAATTTCATAGATCAATAAAAATACAGATTCCTTTGTTGGAAATTATAGAAATATTTTAATATTTAATGCAATAATTTAAAATTTCTTTTACAATAATTTTTCAGTATGTTAAATTTTTAGGCACTTAAGTATTTTTTAATTATACTTGTCAAAATGAAAAATTAATTAATTTATAAACAAAAATTTTTAAAAAAACTTTTATAGCATTGAACATGTTCTCTATAAATTTTCATGAGATTGTACAGATGAAGCGCATATTTTCTATCTTAATATTCTATTTGCATTCAATGCATGTTTGTTATTTTCACATAAAGATTAACTCAATTTCATAAACTGGAACCTCATCATCAGATTGTTTAGTGTCATATCCAGGACACTGGGGGGGGGGCTTACCCCTCTGCAGAAAAGCAGTTAGTGAATTCTACACAACACTTTCTGAATGGCCTACCTAAAACTTATCTTCTATAAAAAAGATCTTTTTACCAAAGAGGGGAGGGGAAATTCAACATTTCCCTAATTCTAAGGTATAACCCTAGAATGAGGGAAATTTTGAATGTTTACCTGTATAGTCTTCAGTAGTAAAAATGATTGTGGTAACTTCAACATAAAATTACCTAAAATTTCAGTTAGGGTATGTTTGTTTTTTTTAAATTAACTTTTAACTTTACAAAAAAAAAAAAAAAGTATGACTACAGAAAACATAGGTCAATGCAAAAATTTATTTAATGGGATGAAATTGTTTAAAAGTTGTATTTTGTCTTTGTTTTTTCAAATATCAAATCTTGGTTAAAAACAACCCACCTTCCTTGGAAGCTATGTATCCAGGATTTCAAGAGTGGCATATAAAAATTAAATAACTGCTCGAAGTGAATCAAGTATATCCTCAATAAATAAATCTTTAACATGTCTAACAAGTTGTCCTACATCTCAACATTGTGCTGCAATACCTTTAGTTATAAGACATCTTTTACTGACAGAAAAATTAGATATTTCTTATGAAAAATATCAGAAAAAGCATAAGTACAAACTAAATCTCAATATTCATTTATATCTTTCAATTATAAATGATTACTCAAGAAATATTGTTACTTAAACAAAAATTCATGAGTCTAATTGTTTCAATACAAAAACAAACAAACAAAAAAAAAAACAATATCTCCATGCAATCAATAAGCTAATTTTCTAGATAAGCTACAATGATTTCACATATGTTATAAGAAGGAACTAGTCAGAGAAGGGTGACTATTTTTTTTTTTTTACCACTCAATTAAATTAGTTTTAGATCACAAAATAGCTTTTTAGTCTTATAGAGCCGCATAATCAATAATTCAACATTTCATATTGCTAAAGCTCAACAAGAATTCCACATTTCTAACAGATTTTTTTAATTTAATGCTGGAAAGTGCAGAAGAGCCACATTGACTTGAAGAGAATGTCAATTAGATAGTGACAACATTCTGAGGTGAACAGAAAGTTTACAATAAAAGAAGCAACAACTAGGAATATTTGAGATGATTATTTCAGGCCAAAATAAATAGAAAAAAATTTACCTTTCCAGTTCAGACTAAGAGATTAACAGTTTTATAAGCAAATCATTTTATAGTATTCCTTAAACCAGTCATGACAAACTGCAGCTTGCAAGACCACAACACTTTCTGAATGGCCTACCTAAAACTTTTATAGAAAAGATCTTTTTACCAAAGAGAAGGGAAATTCAACATTTCCCTAATTCTAAGGTATATGTTTACCAGTATAGTCTTCTGTAGTAAAAATGATTGTGGTAACTTCAACATAAAATTACCGAGAATGTCTCTTTAGTAGTGCTCGCCACCTGATGAGGAACCATGTTTCATGTGGTCTGGTTCTCAAAAAAGGTTACCAATGCCTGCTTTAAACTCTCATAAACACTTTAAGATTTTGGAATGCTATCTGTGCAATAATAGCTGTAATTTTCAATGTACAAGATTTATATGCAAATTAATAATTATTATTTGACAGATGTATCATTTAATGAATGAACAGCATGAAAGAAAATATTCAGGTCAATTATCTTTATAAAAACTAAAAGATACAGGGTGTCTCAAGATACATGGGACCCATGTGACTGCTAATAACTAATAATAATGTTGTGTTCTTTTTTGTTTCAGATTAGAAAATAATATAACTATTACTCCTTGAACACAATGCCTTGGACAAGAGAGGAAAAAATATTTAGTATTATGACTTATTTGGAGACATTCAAAACTGTCTCCAAAAAAAAAAAAAAAAAAAAAAAAAAAAAAGATGCATTTTTTACAGGACATTCCAAATGACCCGCCATTGCACTTGTCTCAGTAATAAATCATAATCATTAATGGGTTGCATCTATTTTGTAACATGCTGTATCAAGGTTTCACTTTATGCAATCAATTTAAAAATACAAACTTGTACCAGTGATTTCCAAATGAGAATTTATAAGAATTAATTTGACAAAATGTTTTCTCTTAATAACATTTTCTCTAGCCTGTTTCTCTCCAGTTAAGAAATGTTAACCTAGTACTTATATAATTTTGAATATCAAATATACTACAACCTTAGCCCAAGTTTTGAAGATTCTAGAGACAAGTTTTTTCAAAATAGTTTCAATAAGAAAAATCTTATCGTTACAAAAATTTATTTTCACAAGAGACTATAAAAAACTTATAACAAAAATAAATTTGATAGTCTAATAACATTTGAAATATCAATTAAAAAAAATTTGTAACCAAAATAGAAATTTCCTCAATATTTTCCACAATTTGAGAAATAATTCTACCATTCTAAAATTATAACGTACTTAAATTTTTATCAACTAATTTGATCTACTAAAAGTTACTACAGTTGTATTAACAAAATATGGGCAATGTCACAAATCATAATTGTATCTAATAACTAAACAAAATAATAAAATTAATTGGATGTTTCTCATGATCTGTTAGGTCAGTGAGATGCCAGCTATTTTCCTTGATAATATCTCTGAGGACAATGGAAATTACTTTGCAGTGCCCATCTCTTTAATATGCAACAGGTTTTACCGAGTTATACAGTGCCAGTAGGAAAGAACGATTCCTGGCTTAAACAATAATTAATAACTAAACTCTAAATGACAATAAAAAAATCAAATTGAAAACTTTAAAGAATAGGTTGAACATGTTTTTGCCTTTCCCCATGTAAAACCTGTCAATTTGTTTACAAACTAAATGAAAACTACCATCCATAGTGGATAAAAACAAGTAGGTAATTTTAAAATTACAAAAATTAGGGGGAGTACCATTTTTCAAAGCTTTCCTTATATAAACAACACTGTCACATGATCATACTTTCAAGAAAATGAAAAGAAACATACCTCATTTTAAATACAGATTAGATACTGTTCTGATATTTTTCATAAATCATAATTTCTAATTCCTGTTTGAAAAATAAAATTAAAGTATATCATTTACAATGACCAATAAACATATCTACATAAAGCCCAAATGATATTGAAAATATAAGGCTATACAAATCTCAAAATTTACTATATATCTAAAAAATGGTTAAGCAAAAATTTCAAGTTCTCCCATTGAAAAAAATGTGGAGAAACAAAAATTTAGTCAAAGGATAACCCAAAAATGTTTTTCTCGTTGATCAGCAGAAAGCAAAACCATCAAAAACACAGTTGACTTAAAGTAGAACAAAATTTCAAGCTAATCAATATTTAAAAGATATATTTGCAAAGTCAACAAGACAAGTTTTAAATATTTCTGAGACATTACTGTATTTGTATATAACACAGCTGCAGTAGCATCATTTAAATTTTAGGTATTAATTATTTCTTTTTATTAGTTGAATGAACTGAAGCTACAGAAATCACTTGGTTTGGAAATAATGAAATGATTGCTGATATCAACTTTATTTCTTGCAAGCAAAAAGCCTAAAAGGTCTTTCAAATCAAAATATAGCAAAAACATAATCTCAAGTTGAGATCAAAAAGAAAAAAAGAAAAAAAAAAGCATATAAATTAATTACTAAAAATATCTTTCTTAAAACAATTTAACAAATAAATAAAAAAATACTGATATCCTGGCAGGTAAAGACTACTTTAAAGATTCAATAAACAATTTCTTTTTATTTTGTTGATTAAAAATCAAAATAGACTTTTGCTGGAAAAAAAATCAATAAAGATTTTCAAAAGGTTAATAAAGAATTTCTGTAACCAACACCTAAATATCCTTAAAGTCTCATTTCTGAGAAGCACCTATTAAATAAGGAGCAAAAATTTTCAAATGATTTTAAGCAACCTAATGTATGTAAGCCAGACTAAGCAAAAAATAAATATAAAAGCATTTAATTTAATCAACTTAAAAAATTTTTTTCAAATTTAAGATTTTAATACATAACTGTATAAATTAGGAAAGCTTTTTGTTTTGCCTTACCATGAAGATAATAAAAAATAAAATTTTTTTTTAAATATAAAAACATTACACATATGAAAAGGACAGGTTTTGTCTCAATTTTATTTGTTTCATAAATTGTTGTCATTACTGAAATTTTATATATATATATATATATATATATATAAAATACTATGCTCACTGTATTAAAAGATAAAGAGAAAAGATTGGATTATTTTGACAGATTTTGAAGGGTATTCAGTTATTGAAAATCCAGAGATTTTAAGCTCTTTGCTTTAGATAATTTTTTTTTCTAATTCTCAGCTATTGTGCAATACTTGATTACAAAACTTGTTCCCAAATCTGCTATCAGAAAAAATTATCTACCAAAAGATAAATTTCTTAAAAAGTCAATAAGGCAGAAGTTATGGGGGAAACTTTTCAATTTTGCTACAGATCATTATTTAGAAAAGAAAATGAAGGATGATCAATCATTCATACTCCACATATCTATTGCAGATAAGTAATAAAATAATTTGTTCCAAATATTAAGAGACAAACCTATAAAATGTTTCTGAATCTAAGTTGTTAGATTTCTAATAAATGCTCATATCTTCTTAACAACTGTCCATTAAAATACACTAATAATAGGAGCAGAATTATTAATGAAAATATTTACGAAAACTATTTTTATCTATTTTCTCCTTTATCAAAGGTTTTATAAAATAATTTTAAGTTTTGTTAAATAATTTTACTTTAAAATAGAAAAAAATTGCTATTTTTAGAAAAAAATTTCAATACACATTTTTTTTTTTTTTTACATAGGGCACATAGTAATTTATTCACAAATAGAACTGACACTAATGTTTTGAAAAATTAGATACACAAACTTTCCTCCCTTCTCAAGAAGGTAAACTTGAATCCATGGCTACTTGAAAAATCTAAGAGTTAAAAAAAATAAGAACCTAGTCAGTTCTTCCAGCACAAGTCCATACCTAAATAAAAACAATGTTAATCAGATGTCACCCAATATAGATGAAAAATAAATCTAATCATACACATTTATTTCTGCAAGAAAGCTAATGAATGTGGCATAAACTCAATGATTCTAAGAATGAAAAAGATTAAAAACAAATCTAAATTAAAAAAAACATAAGTAAAAAAATTTTCATGTAGAAAATCCATTGGGCAAATATTCAAATTATGCTTAGATGAAATTCGAGTAAGAAAATTCATTTTATCTTTGTGCCAATTAAACAATCTCAAAAGTACAAACCCTGGTTGAAAGATAAAAATATAAAAAACAATTTCCTAAAACATTCATGTGTAAAATGAGTAAGCATATAAGAATGCATAGTTATGTAAAAAGTGTTTTATATAAAGAACACTGCTATGTTGACTATAGTGAAAACTGAAACTTTGGGAACTAAGAAAACAAAATATTTGATCCTTGTTCAACAATGAATAAGAATTATTATGCCCATAGAAAGAAGGGCAATTATATGCCTTCTCACAAGACCAAATATGACACAAGGGCAGATTTATTGTGGAATTTACACACACATACTGATAAAGAGAAAATTGTATGGTTCTTTTGGCCTTGCTTATGGTATGCTACATGCCATAACCCTTTAAGTGAAGTTGGGAGATGCAACCTGAAAGAAAGAGTTTCCTGACACTAGATATCATACGTTTAAGGACAACATGAAAATTTTACACAAGAAATAAGACAGATGGGTTCATTTCCTTGAACAGCTCCTTTACAAAAAGCTTCTTTAAATGTGTAACATGGAAGCTTATATGATTTTAATTTCAAATTTTAAGCAAAAATATTCTTCACTAGAAAAAAATTTTAAAAAGCTTTTTAGAATCATATTTTCAATTCATTTCAATTTTAGATTTATCAAAAATTTTTAAATTTAGATTAGAATTTATCTTTGATTCCTTGATTGCCATATTGACCAAACAAAATTTTAGTTTCAACTTCACTATAACTGATATAGTAAGTATATAAAAAAAAAATTGATAAAATCATAAAGTCAATTCAGTAAAAGTTTGAAATCCCGTAAGCCTCATAACAGCAGCAACATGTTTTTGATCTATAAAGATACAACCATTGAGCTAATGATTTCATACTGAAATATAATATCAACCAAATATACAGTGAATATAAATTATAAAGACCAATCATTATAAAATGAAAATTTCAACTTAAAATTTGACTAATAACTGTGTCAGGCTACATACTTATAGATCCACCCACATATCTATATAATTGATAATAATTATAAATCATCAATATCAAATATTGATGACCGCACATTTTTGCTACATGCAATTAAAAATGCAGATGTAAAAAAAATATTTTGAAAACTTTACTATCATTTTTCTTGGGGGAGGGAGCGATTTTTGGCCTCCTGATCTCAAAACCATTTTAGTAGTAAATAATGGAAACCAAAGGGAAAAGGTTAAGCCCCTCTACTTATAAAGATCAATAAATCGATAGATAAAACACAATGTGATATCCAATATGAATTTTTATAGAAAAAGATTTTGCCTGTCTGTGCAGAGCAGCAAAACGCAAAGCAATTGAAAATACAATGCATCTAGAATTAATCAAATTAGCAATAAGATAATATATCCATTTGTTGTCACACTGCTGTTATCATAATGGAATCCAACAGTTGGGAACATCTTCAAGAGCACAGGAATACAGTTGTAATCAATATTGACTTATACCCAAGACAATAAATGTTAAAAAAAGTCATTTAAAAAAAAATTTCTACACAACAGTCAGCCTCCATTAGTAATGATCAGAGGATAAAGAGAGCCAAAGAAAGTTTTAATGAGAGAAATTGGCATTTTGGTAAAACTGATCAGTTTTTCTTCACCTTCAGCAGACAGATAAGAAACCTTTGATTATTTTATAAAACCTGTAAGCAAATAAAGATTTCAAATTGGGAAAATTTAACAAAAGAACTTAAAGATGACAAATTTTTTAAAAAAATCATTAAAGTTTATTTGGCCAAGAAACATTATTAATTGATGGTAGGATGAAGAATACAGGCCAAACTCAGAATTAATTTCGAATATCACTTAGTAAGCTTAAGATTGTCCAGATAAAATCAAGGAAACAAATTAATAGACTATAAGACTTTTAAATAGCTACATAAAAATAAATCAATTCTAAAGTTAAATATACAAATTTACTGAATTTAAACATAAACCTTCCATTTGAGTTAGATATACCTTCACATTTTTTTAATTTTTATATGTTCAGATTGTACATTCAGAGTTATAAATATTTGCAGGTGTACTATTATTACAAGAAAAAGCAGACAAGTTTAAGAAATTTTTAAAATATGATTTTCAAAACCACCAACAACAAATACTATTAAAACACTCCTTAAGGTAAAAGGAGTTCACACATGCCAAATTTCAAGCCAACAAATAACAAGTAAGCAAAAAAAAGTTTGTTAACAAAAGTTTCAAAAGTTTTTGTATGAATGAAATTTAATATCATCCACGTTATGATGAGTTTTCAAATAAGTTCACATTTATTGACAATTAAATAAAATCTGATAATCTTTAAAATCAATGTTTGAACTGTTGAAATAAAGTGATCATCACATAGAAAAGCAGATATAAGAAACAAAGAAATAGAGTCAAGAACGGGGGGGGTATCTTAATGAGACAGAAGTGGAAACAGTCACAGGAACATTTCAATTCATTAAAAATGATTTTAAAAAAATAAATAAATAAAAAAACTTCATCTGTTAAAGGGAAACAAGTTACAAGTGCAGAGGTTATTAATTGCTTCATTTTTATTCATGGACTTAATGTAATACATACACACAAGGAATGTAGCAGTATATTTAATAGAGGTATACCAATAAATCCAGAGACCAGTTATGAAAAAAAGTATCTTATACATCAAATATTTATATTTCAATATAATCTTTCTTGTCAATGCACTTAATTCAGTGTTTTTAAACATCAAACTTACAGTTAAAATCACATCAAATTTATCTAAAAAATTACATGTTGAAGGCTTTGAACAGTGATATACCCCCATACATCATATAATCCACAACTTTTCTATCCATTCTATTTTTCTCCTTTATGTATGTATCTAATTTAAAATGTGATATAAATTAAAATATTTAAAAAGATCAATACTAGAAATAAGTCTAATCAATTAGTCTTACTGATTAAAGTAATAAGAAAGTGACTAAAATCAGTTGATGTGTAACTCAAAATAGATGTCATTAATCAGAAATTAATAAAATAGATGACATTTTCTTAGGTGTGACAAAAAGGAAAAAACTATTTGCAGTACATAAAATGAGGTTATGAACTTGATGACAGACCTCAATCCAAATATGGTCTTCAATATTACTACTCTTTCAAAGAATGTTCTTTTGAATGACTCCACCCTCACAAAAAAAAAAAAATAAATAAATAAATAAATAAATAACATTGCATTGATTCATTGCTTCAGCAAGAACAAATTATATCAGTAACAAACAAAATGCAAAATATCTACAAGATATGATTTGGTCATTTCTATTAAGCTCCAATTTTCAAACAAAACTGACTCATTTTAACAGTGATTTTTTTCAATCCAAAAAATGAAAATAACTCTTTTTTTACTCGTTTCCTCTCACATTATATTTGCTGTAACTTTTGAACCAAATGATGACACTTGTAATTACTTGAGTAAGTATTTATCCAACCCTTGTGACACAAGGTCAATTTATCAAGAAGAGTACAGTTACTTTGAATTCAGAGTTTATCTTCTAGAAAAGTTGCCTAACCAAGGCTAAAGAACCCAGTCTGCTCTACTATCTACTCAGAGCTGCAGGAGGAGAAGAGATGGATTCATACCTTTCACAAGGGCATTATCATAAAATGACACATAGACAGCTTAATCCATAATTTGACTGATGATCAATTCTATTTCTTATGTTATGCTAAGAGCCTCTTCAGTAATTAATAAAGTAGTAATAGACATTCAAATGTATTTTCAACAACTAAAATGAAAGCAATACTTTCAATAAATGATGTTCACATCTTTAGACACTTGCAATTAGACAATAGATAGATAACCTTACAAACAATTGTTAGATTAATATTTATTGGATGACTTATATTAGGATTTTCCAGGCAGATTAAGTTTAATTTAGTAAAACTGACATTCAAATAATTGTGGTCAGATGAAAACAAACATTATCTGTATATTTCTATAGAGAGTTGATATTCATAAAAGCAATTAACATTTTCAAATAAGAGTGGAATTTATACACAACTTATTGTGAATTCTAAAACAAAACAAATTCTTTTTCATGCAAAAAATGAATTTGAACAGAGAATTTCATTTTGCAATTAAAAATGGAAAAGTGGTTTTTAGCACCAAATAGTCTTTGGGTCAATGAGTTATATCCAACCTAGAAAATTGTTGTGGTTAAGTGTCAGACAGTTCTGTTTGCACTACACAGCTACCATATAAGCAGCTTCTAATTAAAGATAAGGTCAATTTAACCTATACATTAGAACTTCATTTTTAAATTGTTACTTGTAAACAAATTTACTGAATTAGAAAACTGTCTAGTTTTCTGATTCAGTAAAAATAATATTTATTATCTCTATAGCTTTATTGATTTTGTTTTAATTTCATAAAAGAATTTGGACATTACATTTTTTTTTTATCTAAAAATTATTCAGATAAGTATTCTTACGTTTTTGGATGAATGACAACTTATCTTTCTGCTAATATCAAAGTTAAACGTTTTCATGTGAATAACATGTCATAAGTGGTTATCACACCTATTCAAGCATTCTGCTAAGTGTACAATATCTGGCAACTAGTCTACATGATCCAGTGATTTTGTTCAACTGTCATAAAGGGAAATTAGTAAATTCACCCACTGTGGAACCCAATGCTTTTATTCAGTCAGCAAAAATTTTATTCATCTCCAAGAATCTAGATGGACCACTTTGAGAAGCCCTGATGTAAAGATACCAAATTTGCAATACATTTGCATCATAAAATTATCTCTAAAGAACTGACAGAGCATTCCAACATTTTAAACAAGTCAGATCTTTTTTTTCAAACATCTTATTAGCTGCATGTATCTCAACTAAATTCAGTCAACAGTTTAGCAATATTGGTGTTCAATAATCTTCATTAATATAATTCTATGCAAGAGTTAAACAAATAACAGCTATTTTAGTGATATTGCTTCATTACCACCATTCCAACTTTTACACAAAATGGACTGTAAAGCAAGTTTGATGATTTGTTTTATGGTATAGAGGATGAAGATGACAGTTCTGAAAAGTAAGAGCAAAACATCTGAGCTACTTCTTCAATCATGCAACACTAGACATAACAAAAACACAATAGAGAAATGGATGAAAGGCTGCATCCGCCTATTCCCTAAGAAAATCACCAAGAATTACATAGGTATAACTCTTACTGTGATAGGTGCTAAGATTTATAATATTCAGCTTCTCAATCATATCCAACCTGAAGTTGAAAAAGTTCTTCACAATTTCTCAGATTCTGATAATTCGGTAAATCATCAAAGGAGTACATGCAAAAAAATCTCCAAGGCATTTAATTCCATACCCATAGGAAAGATGGTACAAATATTTCTAGCATATAGTTTTCCTAAAGAAACTTAACGCTATAACAATGCTTTACCAAGACACAAGAGCAATGGTGACACTGATTACTTTGACATTGTAGCTGGAGTCTTACAAGAAGATACATCATTTCTATTCATAATCTGCCTAGATTGCTTTCAATAGATGTGTTATTGGTACCAATATTAACATAGGTAAAGCATGGACTGTTATTAAAATGTTAACAACCATATAAAAATCTGATCTCTGATGAAATAAAAAAATTTTCGACGCTGTAATCATGTTAGTACTACTACATATTTGCATCACTAGTTCTTTTATAAAATACTTGGTGAAAAAGTGAGGTGGTAACTACAATGAAGCTGTGTGATATTTTGAACAGATCCTGAAAATAGCACCCTATAAAAAAAGCTGTACGGCCACTTACCTCCCATCTCCCAAATCATTCAAGTAAGATGAGAGAGATATGCTGGATCCTGCTAGAGAAGTAAGAACAAACTCATAACCAACATTCTCTAATGGACTCCAACACATGGATACACTAGTGTTGGCCAACGAGCAAAAACTTACATTCATCAGCTCTGTGCAAACACTGGATGCTGTCTAGGGGACTTGCCAAGACCAATGGTTGATAAGGACAGATAGCGAGAGAGAGAATCAAAAGAATCTAGCTGTCAACAAACCTTGATGATTTAATACTGAAATTTGATTCATTTCCAAATGTTTGATTGTAATCATAACTAAAATAGCAAAGACAAGGTACTCCACACTCTTCAGAGCACCAAAATTAGATGCAGTTTAGTATCATACCCAGAGAGCAAGTTTGATGCAAAAATGCTTTAAGATCATAAAAGAACATTAGAAATTGTTAAACTTCTTGCAAGAGACAATCATATGGTCAAGAAATTTATTCCAAACCTAGTTTCAAGTAGTACATGACCTGACAAAAGGAAGATATGAAAATCTTTGACTTTCACTCAATACAAAAAAAATCCAATTGAAAATTGAATTACAAAAGCACCCACTTAAGAGTGCTAAAGAGTTATTTAAAACCATTGGGACTCTA
Source organism: Sepioteuthis lessoniana (assembly GCA_963585895.1). Taxonomy (NCBI): domain Eukaryota; kingdom Metazoa; phylum Mollusca; class Cephalopoda; order Myopsida; family Loliginidae; genus Sepioteuthis; species Sepioteuthis lessoniana. The sequence goes on along the minus strand of CAUZXS010004788.1, from coordinate 150,007 downwards.
AATGTGTCTAAAACATGATGAAACATACCTTCATTTTTCAGAATATGCACTAAACCAGTTGTTTACACTCCAATGATGTATAGTTTTGTATGTTATTTCCCTGAATAAATTATTCAGTTAGCCCTTGGCTAACATTTTATCCTTATATACCTTCATTTTTTTAGAGGATTGCATAAAATGTAGAATAGTTTATGTTGTTTTTTTATATATATTCAAGTATAAACACAATTCCTAAGATTCTGGAATATTCTACATACCTAAAACTTCTATGACTTCCTGAATCCAATTGTTCTTCATAGAAAAAGAATCCTTTTACTAACATTCTAATAATCTGTAATCCAAGTCTTGACTTCTAACCCTACATAGGTGGTACTTTTTATTAATAGTCAAAAGTCAGTAAAGATAATTCAAAATGCAATGTAAAAGTGATTAGGATCTTATGTAAGAAATTGAATTTGCTTAACAGAATTTCAAAGAATGTTGAAGCTTTATTTAAAAAAAAAAAAAAAAAAAAAAAAAAAAAAAAAAAATGCACTAACACACTTTTTCATTAGGAATGATTAAAATAAACAATATCTTTTTAATCAAAAACTTATAGAAAAAAATGAAATACTTTACCAGCATTCTTTATTTGTAAAGAAATTAGACTAAAATAAAGATAAAGCAACAAAAATGTAGATATAAGTATGATTTTATATGAAGGCCATGAAGATGTGCTCTGTCTACATCTGGAAATCTTCAATTCCACAAGAGTTGCTGGCAGCAATGACCTAACATTGGCCCACCTAGCAAGATGCCAAAATGAACAAATCTTTCTTCACATTCATTTACTTTCTGTATTCAAATCATTTCCTTCAAAAAAAAAAAAAAAAAAAAAAAAAAAAATCTAGTAAGATTTCCCACCACATCACTTCCTCTTGTTAAGAAGCCATTAAACATTTATTAGATAATATTGAGAGCTTCAGCTAACGATCTTTTTGCTGCTGTTAAACTTGCAGAGTTGCATTTTACAAAACTATTTAATGCTCATATGCGAAATATATCAAGAACAAGAATGTATCAACAAGATAGTCAACATTCCTAGAGAGCAATTTCATCTCTAATTCAAAAGAAATAAATTAGTACATATTCTATTTGATTGCACGAAAACTATTATCCTAATTTCACAGACCCATTTTTCAGAAAACCAATCATCAGACCTCCCCCCCACCTTTTCAAGAAAGTCTTTAAAACCAGTATACACTTTAAGGGAAAAGGGGGGTTTCAAAAATATCATTCAATAAAATTCTCTTCAACTCAGATCCAAAACAATTACATTTTCTAAACAATAAAAAAAAAGAAAAAGTTAGGACCCTCAAGGTTTAAAACAGGATTTATTAATTGAATATTCAAAACCAGTCAATGTTATTGCTGAATATATTTGAGAAAATTAAATCTCTAATTACAACCCTTTACATCTACAGAGACAAAAATGCCAAGAACACAACCAACAAGTAGAAAGTCAATGATTAACTTCATCAAGCTAGAAATTAATTTCAGTTAGCAAGTTAATTGAGATTTACTAAAGAGCAAGAATGTCCTATATACTCACACACATCAGTTTTTATAGAAGTTTGAGACCATATTGAGACTATGAGGATCCAAATTTACATTTACCTCATCTAATAAATCTCATTAATTCTGTGTAAACAATTTAGACAGTTTAGCAATAGATAAACTAATAACTTCAATACTAACTATAAGTAATCACTAATTGTACAGAATCAAAATCATTTACAAGAATTTGTAATTTAAATGAGCCATAAGACTTTTTTATAAAATATTTTCTAATTGTTTTTTTACACAATAATGTAATATCTAGGAAGATAGACATTTGAAATATTGACAATATTTTTCAAAGATTTTAAGTATTAAAAAGAATAGAATAAAAAAAACAATAAGAGTAGCCAGAAAGTTTATAAAAATGTAAGATGACCGACACAGAATGTAGTTTATACCAAACCTAGAAAAGGAGAGCAAGTTTTAATTAGGCCCCACATCTACTAAACTAAACTAATTCTTAGAAATGTCAAAATGTAAAATTTAAATTCTATAATTATAAAATATTCAGTCAGAGTTAAAAGCAAAATGTTCTAATAAATTATGGCAATTATTCTAAAAACACTTTTTTTAGAATTAATTTTTATTTATTGCGGACTTTTTGGTCCTCATCTTGGTAGTTTTTGTGTTGTTTCTTCTTTCACTACGTTTCGGCCAAATTTCACCTCTCGCCTTCTTCAGGTGATTTACCGCGACCTCGGATAGGAATGCTGAGTCTTGTAACCGTATCCCCAGTAATTTTTGTACTTGTCTTTAATTGGAATCATTTTGAGATGAGGCTTCTTAATCTGGAAAAAGTCCGCAATAAATAAAAATTAATTCTCAGATTAAGAAGCCTCACCTCAAAATGATTCCAATTAAAGACAAGTACAAAAATTCGGTACGGACCCGACTCTGGAAGACCAGATAAGGAACTATAAGACCAAAAAATCCATCCTTGATCGCCCTTCGGGGCCCGTGGCGCAGCGGATAGAGGTGTTGAGTCTCTACAGTTCCAGGTGAGCATTGTCAGAAGATAGCGGTTTCAAATCCTACCCAAGCCAGCCAGAGGTTTATTTGGTCAAAAACGTGCTGCGATAGACAACAACTATGGATGGCAGTAATTACTGGGGATACGGTTACAAGACTCAGCATTCCTATCCGAGGTCGCGGTAAATCACCTGAAGAAGGCGAGAGGTGAAATTTGGCCGAAACGTAGTGAAAGAAGAAACAACACAAAAACTACCAAGATGAGGACAAAAAAGTCCGCAATAAATAAAAATTAATTCTCAGATTAAGAAGCCTCATCTCAATTAAAGACAAGTTTTTTTTAGGTAAACCAAATTTGATTAACAATAAGGTTTCATTATCATCAATATTCTCATCAATGCGGTTTCAAAATTGTTAGGAACAAAGTGCTTTTTTTTTGTTTCCCCAGTCTACAAGTTAATAACTTTCAGAGAAAGGAAGACAAAACAGATAAGAAAATAGACCATACATTATAAATTATTATAGTACTCTTGGGAAAGGGAAAAAATCCATCTCTTCTCTTGCCAAGTTTGAGAGCAGAATTGACTTTCTTGCCTTGGTAGAGCAACCAGTCTAATAAAAGGTAAACAACCACTTTGCCAGTATGGCTCATTACTCCCCATGTGTTACAGACTTTGGGGAAGGCTCAAGTCTTGCAGAGGATTGAAAAGAAAGAACTGATAAGATGGGGATTATAAATTATAATAAAAACTATAGTTAAAATTTCATTTCCCTGAAAATTGATTAAAACATTCTTAAAAGCTGAATATTTGAATAGCTGTATAAATTTAAGTTCATCTTTAGAAATGTTAGCAACTTGTAAACTTTCTTTTAAATAAATTGGAGACTTAATGAACAGTTCAAAGTTTTTGCATAGATAATATAAGCTACCAATGAATCCATTAGAAACAAATCTTCAGCTGATAAAGTGATCAAGCCATGTTCATTACAATGTGGATTATTGTGAATACAATCAAAGTATAAATCAACTTCGAAATGTTTATAAAATTATTTGTAAACATTAAATCAATGTAGTTAGAAAAAAGAAACATAGCTGGTAAATTAACAATTATTTGTTTAAACGTATCGGAAAAAGTCATTCAGAGTTTCATTAACATCTAATCAAAACAATCTGATTTCAGTTTATATCACTAATGTCATTTGCTTCCATTGAATTATGAAACACTAACAAAGAATATTTTATCTTGTAACTAAAAAGTGATCAATATAACGATCTTGCAAAATGATTTTCTAGATACTACAATACTCTGAGCAATATCATCTCAAGAACCAATTTAATAAATCAATCAATTCATGTTTCATGCATTTCTTTAATACACAACATCAAAATTACAAGCTCTGAAGTAATTTTCACAAGTAAAACAAAAATACCATGTCGGAAAAACAGGGGGGTCACCCAGCAACCCATGAGTATCCTTTCTGATAGAATGTCCTTGTCAACAACAACAAATCCATCAATGCTTATAATTATGTTCAATTTATGGCATAAGCCAGAGTCACATAAACATCACAAGGACAAAAGAAGTATACTTTCTCCGTTTTGGTATGGATGTCATGAGAGAGAGAGACTAATGACAAAAATATATGCGTTATTTTCTTTATTTCAATAATTCCACAATTGACAAATGAAAAAAAAACAAAACAAGTAGAATGCTAATAAAACAACGTAGAAGAAACGGTCTTAGGAGATTTTGATGATTTGTCAAGAAAAAGAGTATTCTTCTTTGATATCACAGAAATAGATTCCTAAAGAACGAAATAATGTACACCAAAAAAGTTGATTGAGGTTAGTGATTAACAATTGTTAAATTGTCAAATTAGGATGAAAACTATCAAACTTTAACCATAGAACTAGTCAGTGGTGTGCATCTCTCTAATTCTATTCAATCGTCATGCTATCTCCGCATATGATTGTGATGATTCGCTTGCTCTATAACAAAAAACACGACGCGCAAAAGACAATGCAACTACTCTTAGAAGTAGTTTAGATTTCTGTAAAGGAAGAGAGCATGAAGTCTTTCAGATATATTTATTCGTCGCTACATATCACTCCCTCACAAATTCTTCAAGAATTGTCTTCAAATGGAGAGGTTCAACTTTTTTAAATTTTTAACACAACTACTCACACAAGTGAAACGATCAAACCTGTCTCTTCATTGAAACTGACTTAATTAGAGTAAATGCCTATCGCCAAGCACTGTTTTATGTTGAAACTAAAAACACAAGGAAGAAAAGAACAGCTAAGACTTCTGAACGGAGGGAAATAGGTCATCTAGTTTTTATTAGTCATTATTAAGAGGCACACGAAAAGAGAAAAATAGAGGAGTCCCCAAATAAAAGTGAAATGATGTTTGTAATCTATTCCGAATGAGGTTCTTCCCTCTTTCTTTCCTCGATAATAGTACGACTACTAACAACTACGACCAGTAGTAAAATTACAGAGTAAATCATAAAGTAGCAGCAACAATTTGTTCGCTGCATACAGAAAACCGTCATTTACATTCCCTCGCTCTTTCCTTTCTTTGTCCTGGTGAAAACTTAACGTGCAACTGTGGTGGGTGTTTTAAAATCTTATCAGACAACATTTATTTAAGTAGGTAAAAGAAGAATCGTTTAGTTCAGCGTGAAACTACCAAAATAATAGGTGTTAGAGTTTTTTTACAAATCTAGAAGAGTAAGGAAAGAATATAAACAATCAGACTGCTGCCCTCCCCCAACTGTGAACAAGCAACTCGTGAAGATCAAAGGCAAGAAAAATAAATAAAATTTAAAGAGAAATGTAACTCTTAGTTTCTGGTCATCAAGAATTATGTAAGGTATAAAAAAAACTTTCCAATTCTTCAGAAAAAGAGAAACGTTAAAAGGAAGGGTTTTGAAAGAGATCGACGAAAGTAAGAAAAAGAAGGTATTAGGTGTTGCAATTATTATTCCTCTTCTTTGTAAGGATTTTTCATAATTGGAGGAAAGTCTGACTAGACGTCAGCATCAGCTGATGTAGCGGGCAAAAGAAAGTCGTCATCGTCGTGTTTGCTTCTTCTTCTTAGTAGTAGCAGTCAGTCGTCAAGTTGAATTTGAATAATTCCAGGCTTTTCATAGTGTGCATAAAACCAGAGTCTAGTAGTTTAGTCATGGCTACAAAGGTGTAGCAGCAAAGAGCAGTCTTTTTAAGTATAGTTTAGACGGGGGGGGAGGCGTATAACAACTGATATCAAAAAGGACGAGAGAAAAAATGTGATGGTGATCGATCCTTAAAAAAAAAAAAAAGTAACAACTAGTCAAAGTGGCAATATGAACAAATTCTAATCATTTGATAAAAGATTAAAGAAAAGACTTAAAAAATAAAATTAAAAATTAAAAAAAAACGAAATTGTTGCGGATTCACGTCCAAAAACTTAGGTTTGCTCAGATAGCAAATTCTATTCCAATAAAGATGATTAATTTCGTGGGAGAGAGAAAGAAAATAAATGAAAAAGAATTGAATGAAAGTTGGTCAGGGAGTTGGGATTTGAGGTGCCAGATGAAAAGAGAAACTTGGGAGTAACAAGAGAAAAGCTAATGAGGTGTATGAATTTTCACCAGGTGGTCACAAAATGGGGGATTACTTAAGTAGGGCAAGTGTATGGTAGAATGATCTCCGACTTTCTAGTGTCTTGTAAAAGAGAAAGAAAAAGGAGGTGTGGTCGAGCTACGACGGAATAAGTTGACAGCTACAGTACACACACAACTACTACGAGGCGGTCACCATCAAATTTCGCTTTCTGATCACCAGCCTCATTCAATTTTTAATCCCTTTAATCATTAATTGGAGTCGTTAAAGGATCGGGAATTTAAAAAAAAGAAAACATCAACAACAACAACAAAGGAGTGAAAAGAGCGATAGCGATGATGCTAAGTAAAAGAACCCCCAACCAAAGAGGGGGAGGACAAGAGAAGAGTTGTTTGAGGGAAGAAGAAAAGGGCAACAATAAACTGAAGCAGAAAAAGCACCTCTCCACACTCCACCTCACCGCTGCTACTCGAGTGATCACCCATTTTTGTGGTGAGGGTTCTAAATATACCGTCAAGACGAGAAATACAACAGCAAATATTTTTAATACTTTAACTACACACAGTAATATAGTCCAATAGTACAGAGGAATGCAAGTTATTTCGCACCTCAAGCAGTTGACTTCAAGAATCGTTTTTCGTACTAAAAATACATTTTTATTCTTATTGAGAACAAATCGGAAGGACTGGGTTTTTTAACAGATTCAAATTATTATGTATTTCTTATTTGAAATGCAAAGAGAAGCAATAATTGGCAGGAGGATGAGAGTCTTTTATAATTAGAGATCACAAGTAGTAAAAATAAATAAATAAAAGTTGTCATGAATAAAAAATTTTAAAAATGTATTGAGCTGTCTAAATGTCAAATAAAAACTTAACACAGTCAGCAAATTAAATCTATAATTTTTAGTTAAAGGCTGGAAATCGGACACAAAAAAAAACAAATACAAAAAAGGGATTTCTTGATGCAATAATAAAATAATGATGATGAAGGTATTGTTGCTTGTACTGAGAAAGAATTTCAGGTGTAACAAGAGATGAAGAAGAGAGAATGGCTGCAATTGTTATCTAAAATAATAAATGTCATTTGAAAAGATTTTGTGTGGGCGAAAAAGATGAAGGCGATTTACACTAAGTATTTTATTTTATTCTATTTTTTTTTCTCAAACACACACAGAGAAATAAAATGAATATGAAGTAAAAATAGACGAAGGTTTTTGTAGGTTTTTTTATCACAAAAAGTAAAGATCAAGTTTTGAAAAATCGTTTGCGAAACCGAATAAAATAGCACAGAAAAAATCATTTTGAGGAAAAAATATATTATCTTTTACTTATCTTATTAAGGAATTATGAGAATCGGGGTGGACTGCGAGGGTCAAGCGACAACAAGTCTCTCCATTAAAAATATTTATTGAACTAAATAATAAAGATCAGTATTTTATTGTTAAACAGAAAATAACATGGAAGTGATTAGTGTATGTATATATATATTAATTATATATATATATATATATATATATATATTATAAATATATTGTAGAGTTAAAAATTTAATGTAATCATTTGATTTAACATACTGACATACTGATCAATAAAAATTATTGCAAAATCTTATGGCAAAAAAAAAGCACTTAACCATTAAAAAAACGTAGAGTTTTGCTGGGATATTTTTAAAATAAAAAATAGTAAATTCACAATTTAATAAGATTTATTTTTTGGCACAACTCATTGATTTGATTATTCAATCTGAAATTTAAGTTTCTAACATTTCAATTCATAAATCAAAAAATATATATATTTATAAATTGTTAAGTAAAAACTTAACAATTTATAAAAATATATATTTTTTGATTTTGAAATAATAAAATTAATAAAAATGTGTGAAGGGGAAAAAAGTTTTGTTTTTAGTTTCATTTTTGTCAAATTTTTTCAAAACGGTTTTAACAAAATAAAGGATCGTTTTTAGACTTAGACATTTCATTATATCTAAATTAATTTTTTTTAATTTATTTATTTTTTTATTTTTTTCAAAGAAATTTTCTTAAATCAAATTTTTAAAAGACAGATTTAAATAAACAAGTTAAAAACATTTTAAAAGCTTGAGTTTTCTCAGTTATCAGAAAAAAATAAGTCGTTCCGAAAATAAGATATCACGATTAAAAGATATAAGAATGAAATGATTTATTTCTACAAAAAATGAAATGAGTTTTAAGTTTAAATTTTTTTTTTTTTTAATTATTTTTTTTAGTTTTTGTTATCAATTTTAACATTTTTATTACTTTTATAAATGTCGTCAATAGGTAACTTAACATATAAAGAAACAAATAATAAAAAACGTTTTTATCTATCTGAATTGGATTTTTTAAATCTATTTCTCTCCTGATAAATAATTATTCTTCTAAAAAAAAAAAAAAAAAAAAAAAAAAAATGAATAAAAAACCCTGATCACCCATTTTGTAATTTAAATTATTGATGGCGACGATAATGTATATACATCTTTCTTTATTTCAAAATAAACTAAAAATTTTAGGAAGATAGTTAAAAAAAAAAAAAAAAAAAAAGGAAAAAAATCATTAATAAATAAAACAGAGTCTCTGTGATAAATACAAGAATACTTGAAAAGAAATATTATTAGGTGTATATAAAGACAGACCTTCAATGCAAACAACATGTTCGCGAACTTGCTGTTGTATGAGCGGATCCTGAATCGCTTCTATCAAGTCATAGATGGCATATATACTAGGATGGACGCTTTCAAAACGTTGTATTTCCTGACGTATAGCAAGAGAATTGCTCAAGTAAGGCTGTATTGGACTCCTTAGATTCATCCTGGGTCCCCTCAAATGTCATCTTCTTCCATTTGGAAACATAATCCGGTGTTCATGAACAAAGCAAAAGAGAAAATCTTAAAGTTGCAATATATCTCTTCATTGCTTCCAAGATGGCCCTGCTATATCAGTGCGCATGCCCAACGCTGTTAAACGTTCACCTTTTTCGCATAGAACTACGGCTGCCCAAAAGTGTTACAAAAAAGGGTAGGTAATATTAATGAGCTGATATAAAAATGGTCGTTACACAAAGATACAATTATATTAAAATAATGTAAACGTATTAACTTACATAAAAATTACAGATTGTATGTAATTTTAACATTAATTTTTGAATAACTTTTTTTTGTTAAATGTTTTGTGTATGGCAACCCATAGATTTTGATTTAAATTCAAAGAGGCTTATCTGGTGTTCGTACCTCTTTTTAAGGTTTGTTACACCGCTTGAAACACTTCTTTGATTTCATCTGTCTGTCTCAATATACACATAGTAATATGTATTTTTGCCTATATATATATATATATATATATATATATATATATAGATAGATAGATAGATAGATAGATAGATAGATATAGATATATAGATACCAGTATCTAAACTTGACTTAATCTATTTATCGCTTTTTTGGCAATCTGTTTAAAGTCTCTAATTTAAAAATATGGTTAAGGTAGTTCCTGGTTGGTAGAAACTAATAAGAAGAATTAATTATTTGTAGACAGTTTATCATAACGACGTTTCGAACAACATTATCTGTCCTTCTTCAGATAGGCTCTTACAGGCTTTTCTCGACACAGGAAAACTGTAACAAGCATTAGCGCTTTAGGCACAATACATTTCATACTAAACTGAGTTTCTTGGAATGGAACAGAATGCACACGTTTTTTTTCCTTATGAGTGGGAGGTTTGTGTGTGTGCGCGCGATTATGTATGTATTTAATTTTTCACCTTGATTCATATTAAAAAAATGTTTTTAATAAATACTTCGGGAGAAGCAAAAGAAAAGTTCTTTATTTATGTAATATTTTTACACTGCTTCATATTGCGAACTCTTACAAAATAGATTTTTTTTTAATTGTACGAAATAATATTATTATTACTTATTAACGATGATAATATTTATCCTGGCTTTTCTGTTCATTCATAATTAATGTATTTTCTTCTTTTTTCTTTGCTCTCTCTCTCTCTCTCTCTCTCTCTCTCACGTCTAAATTTAACTAAATCTTTTCTTGTAGGTCATGCGCAAAGGTCAATAACACTACTTCCGTTTTGAGGCCCGGACACAGCATGTTAAGGCGGAAGTTAAATTATGCGCATGCTCCTAAGACAATACTTTCTTTTTCAAGTATTTTGCCATTATATTGTATTTGCCCTTATCTCCATGGAGACGCATTTTCGCTTTTAACAGCTGTGTGAAGATATAAATATTTTATTTGATACCTTACCTATTTTCTAAAGTGTGCCTCTTCAACAGATCAATTATTTTTGGCCTCTCGTTATGTCAGCTAAAAAGACTTTTTTAGAAATCAAAGCAAGCTTCAATAGGATGTTTAACTTACTCTAAGAATTCGAAATAATTTAAATAAAAATGAAAAATTCTGCTAAAGAAAGAAGTTATCAGAAGTGATAAATGTGATTTAATCTTTTTTTAATTGTGGTCGGTCCCACTTTTAAAGACATTTTAATTGAATTATATTTTTTCTTTGGTTTGCTTTTCTTTTTTTCTTTTTTTTTTCTTTTTTCTTTTCTTTTTTTTCCAAAATTCAATTTTAAAAGGACCTTTTATTCCCAGCTGTAAAAATAAAATGAAATCAATATATTCTTCAGCCCACGAGGTTGGTACGTACAAATGTGCGAAACCACGTGCAGACCTTGTGTTGATCGTTTCTTTTTCGTCCCAATCTTAGAAATGACCATTCAAAGCAAATTGCTCCTTATTCGTTTCATTCTCTCTCTCTCTCTCTCTCTCTCTCTCTCTCTCTCTCTCTCTCAGACTCATTTAATGGCTGGCTGGCTGTGTTTTTAATGTTGACAAGTTTCTTGTCTGATAGACAAGAAACTTGTCAATAAAAAAAAAAGATCCCATTATTTTTAGTTTTATGACGCAGAAGATACACAGAAGATACATATGTTAGCTTCAGACAGGTTTACAATAAAAGCTAAATTCACATCATTGTAATAACCTTGAAAGTTTATTTTTTAGAATTGTAGATATAATTTGATGCTACACTGCTAATGAGTTGGTTTCTTACTGAGTGCTCCATATATCTGACTTTTATGCCAAACTTAGCTCCAAAACTAACCTGAAATTTGAAATGATTTTTTTAACTGTACAAGTTCAAAAATCATTTTAAACTATTTGAAATTTATATTCATTTTATTTAATTTTATTTTACCTTACATTTTTTTTTTAATTTACCTGAAAACTTTTTAAAAGTATGTATTTGGTTGAATCAAGAATAATTTCCGTTTTAGTAAAAGATAATTTATTCATGAATAATTTGACAATTAATTAAATATAATCAATTGTATATTTGTCAATATTTTGAATCTCCTTTTGATATTTATCAGGTAGCTGGTTAACTCCTCTCAAATAAAATTTAGCTGTATTTGAGCTTAATAAGTTTTCCGCAAATGATTTCACTTGATCTTTTTGAAAAAAAATTTTTTTTCATTCAAAGCATTTTGTAGAGAACAAAAAAGATGGAAATCACTTGATGCAAGGTCTGGAGAATATGGTGGATAGGGTAGTATCGACCAGCCTAAATCCAATATTTTCCTGCGTGATTCTTGTTTCTCCGATTGACGAGTACGGTGCATTTTCTTAGGTTTTCATGCACACGTTGCATCTGTTGAAATTATAAGTCTGCATTATCTGATTGCAGTTTTAAAAACTCAAAACGAATAATACTACGATGACTCCATTATTTTCACAGCATAATTTTTCTTCCATGACACTCTACCTTTGAGTTAGGCTGCGGAGTTCATCGTTGTCAATCTACTGTCTTTTGTGTTGAATATAGTCATAAAAAAAACCATTTTTCGTCATCTGTAATGATATTCTTCAGAAACAAGTCATTTCTTTTTCTTGAAAGAAAACTAGTCGCTATGGATATGCAATATTCTTCTCACTACGCGTATAAGGAACTCAACCGCCCAGCTTACTCGCTTTTAAGTGACGTCAGATTGTGGATTGAGATGTGTTGAGGTCATGTGCTAATTCTCTAGTACTTTTACGTGGATTGCATTCCACCAATTCACTTAAAGCATCTTGTTCGAAGTCTAATGAGTGTTTTGGTCTAGGTTCATCGCTTAGTGACGTATCGCTTGAACGAAACTAGGAAAACCAGTTCAGAATTTGGCGGTCAATAATGACACCTTGACCATAAATACTACAAATTTTCTTTGCTATTTCTGTAGCATTTCCGTTATTCTTACACTTGCACAACATGACGGGCCGAATATGCACTTTCACTTCCTCCCTTTCAAAGATGTGAGATCATAGATGATGTGCACTTTTTCACGACTGAAATAAGAATGACCGATGGAGGTTCTTTTTAATCTGGTAATTTTTGGTTGCGTTAAAAACATTGGAAGTTTGAAATACATAGTTACAACTTGATTTTATAAAACAAATTGTTTATGACTCAACCCACTATATACGATATTTAACCTCACCTCCAATTCATGGTTCTGAGATGTGTCACTAGGTCAGTTTAATGCGGGGTGCTTTCTGTAGAAAGTAAGCCTCTCAAGGGATGGGTGCAAAAATTGCTAAAGTCTATTTAGTATTCCTTTTCAAGGGTGCCTTAGGCACCGGGCAATCAACACAACCCTTCATCTTTTTAGGCGAGGGAACAGGTATTGAATAGGGGTAAGGCCCTCTGGAACTGAGCCATAAGTATTATCAAAAAGCAACCAACATGAATGGCAGGCGGAATCCTTGATACGTAAACGTTAAAAAGTACAAGGGTCGGTTGAAAAGTTCATAGGCTGATCAAGATACTCTCATAGAATGTGACCAAATGAAATTTATTTTTTAACATAGTCCCCGTTGCGGTTCATTGGTATTGCTTTACTTAGATTTCATTGGTTAAAAAGTCATTAACAGTAGATATAACGTAATCATATAAACTTTTAAGCCCACCTTCGTATATATAAGTATAATACTTACATCTACTATCTGTCATTTCTTATTTTTTATTGAAGTTATAATTAAGTCTCTCGATGATAAATTGGTTATCGGCCATAACTTGTGTTGTATTCTCATATACAGATTCATGCACATATATACATATATATGCTGGATACATACCGACGCAATAATAAACGACGAACGAAGACTTCTTTAGAAAAATATGTACCTCTCATTTTATTGTAAGGGTTCGAAAAGAGTTACTCAGGGTTTGACTGTGAGAGGGAGTTGGAGACCGAACAGAACTGCAATATATTGACCCCCACTCTTATGGCCGTCAGCATTGTGTCTTTCTCGTTCTCCTGATGCTCAACCGGAGGCCCAGGGGCCCAGCTCTCTGCTGGATGATGGCTTTCTTTACTGCATCTTATCACCAACTGGTCTGGTCCCCAAACTCCATCGGGGGTCCCGAGGGCCCCTTCGGCCGGGTGTGGCTTTCCCTACAACATCTTTTCTCCGACGTCTCTGATCCCCAACTCATCAGGAGCTCCAAGGGCCCCCTCCGATGAGCTTTCTCTGCCACATCTTATCAGCAACTTCTCTGGACCCCAACTGTCTGACTTCCTGTCTTGGCCGAGTTATATAATAGTTCAACGCCCACTCAATCGCCTACTCAATCTTTGGAATGGCATGTTTGATCGTCATCAAGCGGAAATAACTGTCATGCAGTTCACAGGTCACTCTCTTCCGGTGCATCAGTCTATGAGTGTACCATGGGAATTTTTACCATGTCCCACTTCGTCAGTCAAGCCCGCCAACGCGATTTCCTCTCATAACTGCTATTGGAATATGTCACTTCCTTCCGGTGCATCACCTTGGAATGGCAAGTTTGGCCGGGCCGAAGGTCAAAATACAACAATCATCCCTTAATTATTTTTAAAATTCCACATGTGGAATTTTCTTCACGTTCGTCTCCATCACCCTCACACGCATATTTTACAGAATAATTTACAAGGACAATAATGGCTGAAAACACAAAAGAAATCGCTTGAACTACAGCAAACAAAATCTTATTTAGAAGGCGACCTTCTCTCTATTGAACACTTGCCCGACTAATTATTATCTAAATTTGTTTTACTATATTTGCGTGGTTGGCCATCTTGACATGTGTGCATCAAGGTACCATACGGATGCATCATTTATCCCTCCAACACAACGGGCCCACTATAATTCCTTGAAGCAATTTCAAAACCCTAAAAGGACCATACTTTGGTCCCAGATCCTGGTCACAAACCCCGTGACCCTGGTCTACCAGCAATACATTTCGCCTAGATTCCTCATGACCACACTCCAGTTCTTCGCTCAACAGGTTCCTACCTGGAGTAACCGGAGAATTCCATAAACTATAACACAATATCTTCAAGGCCCAAAGCATTCCACATAAACTACAAAAATCATGGCCCAAAACAAAGTATCACAATACATCCGAATGTATTGTTACGGCCATCGACCACGGTAGGGTTATAATGCAGGAAAGCAAGGACTACTATGAGGACCGGAAGTGGGGCAGGCGATCGGCGGGTCTTCGAGCCCTAGCAACAGTGAAGGACCAGCCGAGAAGGGGCAAAGGTCTTGACCCAGATAAGGAAAAGACATGCCATTGGCCGAGGCAGGGGGGGGCGTTTTACCGCCAAAAAGAACGAAACCCAAAAAGTCAGTTCCAAGCTTCGCCAAGAAAGAGAAAGGTCGCCTTTTCACGTGGTCCGGTGAAAGGGGAAATTCTAGTCACAGAATGGCCTAATAGAAGCCGTCGACTCCGATGGGTAAGAAACTGAGGCTCAACGTAAAAGAAAAGAAAAACAAAAACTGGTGCCTTGCGACTCGTTAATAAGAGATTAACAAATATAAGAAAAAAAATTAACAAAAGAAAGGAAAGAAAAAAAGGTTAGTCAAAAATTCTATTACAAATAATATACGTAACCTAAATAAAGGTCCGTATCAAGACTACCCAAAGAAACATTTTTGAGGTTGTTCATTAGCAGCTAGTTTCGGCGGAAAACATATTTGTTTAAAATTGTATACCCACTTTAAAGACGAAGAGGGGAGACTTTTGTTCTTCGCTAAAAGAAGAAGAAAAAAAAAGTAAACAAGTGTGAGAAAGAACGAGTAAGTTCCCTCCTTTTAATTGTAAAGGGAGCAACAAGATACGGATATAATTTTAAAACAAGTTGAGAAAGAAGAAAAAGGAGAACTTTGTCTTATTGGAAGGACATAGTCAAATACTATTGGAAGCGGCTTGCCCTCCACATTTCTGTATATTTTTTTTTGTTGTATTTGTTTTGCTTTTTGTTTTTCTGTTGTTACAACTGTGCTTTCTGTAAAATAAAATATGTAAGAAAGATACATATATAAAGAAAAGAAGAAAAACAACTACGCGTCATATTGTTTGTCCGGTTCGGAATTCCCCACGTGTTCATTTATATCACGTCGACCTCTTTACCCTTGACACACCCTCATTCGTCCGTATGTGAAGCGTTACCCCCTCACCCCCCACATTATCTCAGTCTTCTAACCATTTCTTCTTCTTAGCCGGCCGGTGATCAACTAGTGGCTGAGGGGGCAACGCACATTTCTTGCCACCACACACAAGAATACGATCGAGGGAGACAGGAGAAAATAGAAAGACAAACGAACAAACAAAGCTTGGGGTTACCAAGAGCAGAGGGAGGTATGCAACACTACATGCATATGCATTCCTGATAGTAGATATATGGACTATCGCTAGCGTGGGTTACTAGCGAAAATTCCACAATGCTACTGGGATCAGACATCTTGAGACTCTTCTTCACTGGACCCTATCTTGCCTCCTCGCCTCTCTGCTCGGTGTCTGGTGTTGACTGCCCCTCCGTGGATCCACGCCAACTGCCTCTGCTCCTGTCCAACTACCAACTCTGGTCCTTGCCTCTCTCTGGGCCTTGCCTCTCTCTGGGTCGCGTCGTCAACTCTCGTTCGCGTCCCCTTACCACTTCCGGGTACGGCGAGATTTCATGTCCAAGAATCCTTTGTCTGGTTTCGCGCCAAAACAGACAATTGAATCGTCTGCTTTGGCAGCCTACCCCCATAGTGCTACACGTATCTCGAAAAATTAAACCTATACGCAAGCTTTATACTTAACTAGTTATATGGGCTTTCAAAGCTATCAATAAAATATAACTAGTTGCGAAGAATATTTAGAGCTTCGGTGGTACGGTGCTGACGACGGAGATTCTCACCGTCTTTCGAGGATAATGTAACCTCGGAACAAAAATACAGTAACCGTCACAGTATCAAAATCTGACACGCATGCAGTAACCACCTAAAATAGACCACGCAAAAAAATTTTTATTTAGCAATGTGTTACCCATTTTTTTTCATTATTAAGTTTCTGTTTCGATGCCCATTGGTTTGCAAGCCCTTGAGGAAACATGCTTTACCTGATCAAACCCACGCCGGGTTTCTTTTCAATTTAATCAGGAACCCTCGTGGCTACCAATATATAGGTATCTCGCCTTTCCCAGATTCGTTTCACTTCGCCAAATCACGCACGAATCCAAAATACCATCGTGACTGAAAGACTCAGACATCATCTACAAAATATTGGAGTAGGCCACGCCGTTATCCCATCCTTGGAACTCCAATGTGAAAAATAGTGGCCACCATAGGCCTACAACAACTTCATGGGCCGGCGAATTCTTCGATAGAATTACTTTCTTTGCCGTCTACCCAACAACAATCTATAACATCACTTGGATGAATGTCTGTCCTATTCTCATGTCAGCCACCGATTCGTCAAAACAGAAACCTAAAAAAATATTTCCTATTCCACGAAAACCCAAATTCTAAAAAAAATTTTTAGAATCAATATAATTATAAATATTAGTAAACCTAGTATAAAACCCTCTGTTAATGGTTTTCGTCAAATTTCATAATATGAACTGGAAAAAAAAATTTCTAATGTTGCCTTTAAACTCAAACAACCTCAAAATTTTTCAAGTCAAAACAATATTACAATCACAGTTCACAAAGGTTCAGTTTTCTTTTCTTCTTTTTTTCAATCTATGTACTGTCTATTTCTCTAAAAAAATTTCGTTCTTACTTTTTTTTATATATATGCTGTGTTCAACAATGTTCAAGTTTTTTTCTTTTTTTTTCTGTCCTTTTTCCATTGTCCCGAACCTCTTTTCTTTTTGTTTTTTTTTTTTCCTTTTTTTTTTCTTTTTTTTTTTTCATAATAAATTGCTCATTCAATGTCCCTTTTTTTTCCAACCTTATATCTTCCTCTCTCTCTGTCTTTACCTTAATACAATAACTATAGGTTTGCTTCCCAGTTTATTCAATTTCAGTCTATAGTACCATAAATTAAGCCTGATTTATAATAAAACTTTCTCAATAGCATACGAGCATTCTTCTTCTTTTTTTTGTTTTTCTTTTGCACAAAATATCCCGAGTTTTTTTTTTGTTTTTTGTTTTTTGTCCTAAACAACCCAAACTTTTATCATTTCAGCCAACAACATTTCCCAATTCAAAACAATTCCAAATCCGAATTTTTTTTTCAGCACATCCGATGATCATCAAGACTCTGCGCATATCTTAATTACCTAATCTCCAAAACCGTGTTTCAAAATATCCTCCCCCATAACAATCTCAAAGCTCCACTCCAGGGGGAACTCACAAAATACCTGTCAGCCTCGTCAGACACAAAAAAACACCTGTCTCTTAGTTACTCTGCCTCCACGGCGAGACCATTTTCAGTCGACACGGCCCACGACAAGTCCGAGACAATATCCATGTCTCCAATAATTGGTATCAACAACTTCCACAAAAAAAACCGGCCTGATTCTACCAGCGCCGAAAATATAGATTCTCCCAACTTCACAAATATCAAAAAAGTATATGCACATTCTTCAGACAAACACTAATGTGCGAAATTCTTGGACAACCCCATTGATGCTCCCAAAATTCCATCTCTCGGATTAAAATTCTCATTTTCGATCACCACTTGGCCGGAGCACTGAAAAGTTACTACGAAACCCCATTCATAAAAATTATTGTTTACTATAACTTTTTACTCACAAAGACCCCGTCTACTATAAAATACATTATGAACATATTGTTTATTATAAAGTGTCACTCAAAAAAAAACAAAAAAACGGACAGTGACTGTCCCACAGTCATCTTTCTTTCCCTTTGTTTTTCTCTCCCTCACTTCGATAAAATATTACACATAGCAGTAATCATGATTTTTATCTAGGGATCACACATATTTTTTTTAAAATTATTTCCAATTTTATCCTTTTTTTACGAACCCAAATTAATTGACAGAGAGAGATAGTGTTATTTAAACGCAGCAATTTACTTACAGTTTCTTTTTTTCCTTATTTTCTCTTTTCTCTTTTTGTTGTTGGTTTGTTCTTTTTTTTTTCTTTTTTTCTTCTTTCTATTAAGCGTGATGCAGTTTCTTCCTTCGTCCTTTTTTTCTGTTCTTCTCGCGTCGGTCTGTTCCTTTTCCTTCTTTTTGTTGCTGGTTTGTTCTTGTTTTTTTTTTTTTCTTTTTTCTTCTTTCCATTCCTGCATTTTTCTTTGTCCTTTTCGTTGATGTCGTGTTGTGATGCTTAAGACTGTCGTTTACGGTAACTAGGTTCGTTCTGAGTCCTTGAAGAAACTCGGCTGGGACGGGCACCAAATTATACATACATGTTGTATACTCACATAATAAATATGCTTATACACACACACACACACACACACATATATATATATATATATATATATGCTGGATACATACTGACGCAATGAATAACAGACAAGCGAAGACTTTAAAAAAATATACCTCTCACTTTATTTGTAACGTTTGCGTGTGAGAGGGAGTTGAAGACCGAACAGAACAGCAATATATTGACCCCCACTCTTATGGCCGTCAGCATTGTGTCTTTCTCGTTCTCCAGGGCTGCTCAACCGGAGGCCCGGGGGTTCAGTTTTCTGCTGAGTGCTCGCTTTTTCTATCACATCTTATCACCAACTGGTCTGGTCCCCAAACTCCATCGGGGGTCCCGAGGGCCACTTCGGCCGGGTGTGGCTTTCCCTACCACATCTTGTCTCCGACGTCTCTGATCCCCAACTCATCGGGGGCTCCAAGGGCCCCCTCCAATGGGCTTTCTCTACCACATCTTATCAGCAACTTCTCTGGACCCCAACTGTCTGACTTCCTGTCTTGGCCACTCAATCGCCTACTCAATCTTTGGAATGGCATGTTTGATCGTCATCATGCAGAAATAACTGTCATGCAGTTCACAGGTCACTCTCTTCCGGTGCATCAGTCTATGAGTGTACCATGGGAATTTTTACCTTGTCCCATTTCGTCAACCAAGCCCGCCTACGCGATTTCCCCTCATAACTGCCAGTGCATCACTTTGGAATGGCAAGTTTGGCCGGGCCGAAGGTCAAAATACAACAATTGGAGAAAGCAACACTTAAGAAATATGGTTGGTGGTCAAATTGTAGTTATCTGAAGTCGCAATTTTGGAACTTAACTGTTCTGTAAAAGATGAAGCAGATAACTAAAAATCAGTTTGATATGGGTTGTGAATATTGCATTTAATTTGGGTAACTTTTAATGAAATTAAGTAACTTTCGAGGTGTGGCGATGGTCTATGCAAACACGAAAATCTTAATTTTATGAGGATTTTGAGAGATATCTATTTTGAGATTATGAAAACAAAAAAAGATTCTGCAAATTTTGTTGCATTGTAATATATTGACCCTCGACCAAACCGTCAATCAAGAGATGTACCTGTGTAAATAAGCGGAAGAACAGCGGAAGTAGGTGACGTTAAACAATAATATAACCAGGTGCACAGACGGTTCGAGTCAGTTAGGGACAAGATGCCGAAGTGAGAGCTAGCGGTAAAGAAGACTTTGGGCCCTCTGTGACCCACGGTTGAGCAACCCCAGCCAAGATGAGGAAGAAGTGCTGCTATGGTCGCGAGAACTTGGGTCAATATAGGAGTCTGTCCCCGTCTCCAACTCATCTCTCACACACAACCAACATCCCTCTTTCAAGAATAAAGTGTGAGAGATTATATTTTTTTATAAAGAAGTGTGTTCGTTCGTTCATTGAAGTTCGTCGTTATTGTTGATTATGTTTCTGCCTATATTTGTATTTCGGCTATACAACTACATCAGCGACTAGGATATTAGAAATGTTTTTTAAACTGGAGTTGAATACTGTCTTGTTCGAAAATAGAGTAGAGGGAATTTTGTACTCGTTTATATACTGAAGCTTTTTCATTATTTTTGACGATTATCTTCGTCTTAGTCGAGACTTGTGCACTGCTAGTCAATACTGGTCATAGGTTCACGAGGCAATGTGAACTATGCTAGTCATTGTTAAGTCTCCCGGCACGAAGACAAGTGAACTTATTGATCATAGATTTGTAGCAGAAAGAATTTCGTTTTTTTTGTTTGGCACGACCGATGCATAATTTCACCCAATCAGGATGACTTATCCTATTCAACCCGGAACGTCTTTCCGGGCAGCAGACATTGGGAAAGCCGCCAAACACTCTCACTTTCGCTGAACTTCTTCGTTCTGGATAGACGTCTTACTGCCTGCTCTTCAATAGCAGCAGCAGCATGACACCGCCATGAGGGAAGCTGTCTAATTTATGGACCCCTTGCGTCTATTCTCTTAGACCAAGGGTTCCCCGTTGAATATGAATTAGATGAATTCAATACGCCACACACAGGAACAACTCTTAGTCGCCTCCAGTATTGGCTACGTCGACTGCGATGCAAAATTCCGCTCCTACACCTAGCTACTTCATCTCTGGGCAACATTTTCTGGAGACATTCACGCTTCTCCCCAAAACAACCAGAACCACAAACTCACGGTGACTACAACCGTTTCTGTCCTCAAACAGCAAACACGACTTTTGCTACACTATGGCGAACATATCTCCCTCAACACATTAAACAATGCCTTATCCTAACGATGCACTTTTCGCTCATGCACTTAGCTACTAAAATGCTTTCTCAACTTTATCATAACTTCATTTCGTTTCCTTACTTCTTTCCTTCCTACGAGACTTGCAGCATAAACGTAACCCTTTATTCCATGCTGCCATTAAAAACCTTCATATAAAACCTTACCGCATCTTCGTCTTCTTACTCCGTCATCCTCCTTTATTTTCCAACAACACTTTGCGAGGGAATAACGCGCAAGAATACATTTCTTCGCTAAAAATGGTAACAAACATAATAATATTCCCTCGATAAAGATTCATGAGACCTGAAGATTTAGTGCAATGTGAATCTATGCTCAAAACATTTGTAAAATGTTTTAAATAAAGTTTGTCCGTGAGCTGCGGCTCCTGGGCACGAATGACCTTATTTATCTATGTCTCCCACCAGACAGGATTTTTTTTATAGTAGAGGTTAGAGAGGGGGTGGTGAGGTGTTAGTTCTGGTCATAAGTTCACTAGGTGCAATGTGAATAATGCTAGTCATTGTTAAGTCTCCCGGCACGAAACCTTGTTGGTTATCGATTCACTAGTCCTGAAGATCTCGTGCAATATGGATCCATACCCGCAAAACATTTGTAAAATGTTTTTAAACAAATCTTGTCTGTGAGTTGTGGGCGGCCCGAAGATGGTATTTATCCATGCCTCCCACCTGGCAGGATTTGTCACAATGTCTTTTTATAGTGAGGGTTAGGGAGGAGGAGGTGTCAAATGCTGGTCATAGATTCACTAGACCCGAAGTGCAATGTGAATCTATGCCCCAAAACATCTGTGCAATGTTTTAATAAAGTTTGTCTTTGAGCTGCTCCGGAGACAAATGCCTGCCGCACACCGAAGTTTAAAGTCAGTGACTGCCTTTACATAGCAGGGAAACGCTGCGTATCGGATGGTCCATCACATGCGTGAGTGGCGAGAATTCTGTGTTGTCTTTAAATATGAATAATAACGAAATACATCATTATACTAGAGAGGAGCTTACAAATGCAACCTGTTTGCTCAGCAATTAGAGACTACCTCCGAGACGATCTGCAGAGTTAATTTATCTCGAAAATAGCCTCTATGTGGGTAACAGAAAATTCCACCGACCAGCAAAACCGGTGGTGTTATTATTGCTGATACCGGGGTTCGTTTCCGGTATCGGGGAAAATTCCGTTAGTTGACATCACAAATTACTGCTTTTTTAAAACTGGGATTTTAGATATGAATAGCTGGAGAGCTACGATAAGAGCATTAGCGCGAAGTGAAATGCAAACAGCCTTGTTCAGGGTTTAAATTCAGCTAATCGAGCCCATTTTTTTACCACGACAATAACCATTATGCACATGAACACTTGTTGGGTGGGAGTCAAACGAGTTATTTGTTGTTTGAAATTTGAAGTCTTATAGAGGTTGGGAATCAAGGAGTTGTTTTGACCTGAGACAGCTTATATCAGAGGTTATTTATATATGACCCACAGCGGGGTTGTTTTTGTAGCCCATATTTTCCTCAAACTTGAGAATTTATTCCTCCCAAACTTCTTTACTCTTAAAATGAAAATTTATTTTGTGAACTTGTCGACACCTCTAAGAGAAATGGCGATACACTCCGCATTTTAACTAAAGCAAAACAAAATATACACAAGAAAAAAATGCAAAATACTTTTTATTCCAAATTTTTTCAAAGTTCATAATTAGAGTAAATAATAAGAAAACAAATTTTCCTTTTTTATATGAAACGAATTTCTGAAATCCAAAAGATTTCAACCCACTCTGGCTTTATTTTTGGTAGTGGGTAAAATTCGCATTTAACCGATTTTAATCCAAATTCCTCATATTTCATAAGTTTGAAGTAAACTATGTCGTCAATGCCAAAGAAAAAGAAATTTAAGGCAAACCAAGATTTTCAAGAAAAATGGGAGCATTAATAAAAACTGTTCAAAGCTGTGTTGCGGGGCCGATAAATATACCGATCCCGCAAACTTTTGAAATATAAGTGATTGACAACGAACTAGGCAAGAATGACAAAATAAGGGGATTTTTTCGGAGGGCTAAATTTTATTATGGCGAATCGTAAAATCGGTATAGCGTACAGTCGCCGCTGCTGGAAAGTGGTCGTTGGTGCAGGACTGGATAGCTGGTGCAAGACTGGTAATCGATGGATTGGTGGTCACTGGTGCAGGACTGGTAACTGCTGATGTAGGACCGGTAATTGCTGCTGCAGGAAGGTAGTCGCTGGTGCAGGGCTGACAGCTCCTGATGCAAGTCTAGTCGTCAGGACTGGTGGTCACTGGTAGCTGTTGGTGCAGGAAGGTGGTAGTTGCTGCAGGAATGTGTCACTGGTTCAGGAAGGTAGCTGCTGCTGCAGGGAAGTGGTCGCCGGTGAAGGACTGGTAGTTACAGCTGCTGGGAAAAGTCACCGGTGCAGGAAGGTGTCGCTGGTACAGGAAGGCAGTTTCTTGTGCCGTCTCAGAGGGTATTTGGTTAGACTTTCAGAATTAGCCCTGAAAAGGCTGTTAGGTTGAGAGGTTAGTAGTCAGGACCGCTGCATTGTGCCGTCTCAGGAGGTGTTTGAATAGACTTTTTGAGTAGCCCTGAAAAGGGCTTTTAAGCTAAGATGCTGGAAATGTTCCTGCGTCGTCTGCGGCTGGTATTATTCTTGCGTTGTCTGCTGACTGGAATCAGGACATCGGCTTTAGGGGAAGCCTTGAGCAGTATCTCAATGGCAGCTGCAGCTGATAAGGCTTCGGTCGTAGAGTTGACCAAGGGAGAATCGGATTTTTTCAACTCCCACCGCTGTTAGCAACAAGTCCATTCGTAGCAGCCCTTGACGGCAAACGTATTTGGTACCTTCAACACACAGCCAGGAGCCTAGAGCGACGAACGCACGTGCTGAGTTAAAAGGAACAGAACACACAGCTAAGTTCCAACAGGCATTTTATCTTCAAAACTTTACCTTATAACTTTACCGTACACAACTTCACCTTACAACTTATAACAAACCTTACAAAACCTTACCTAACCTTACTCTCATACGCCTACCACCTATCAGAACATTGGACTCTTTTTTGAACTCTTACATATTCGTTGTTTGTTCCATTTGGTGTAAAACCCTGTTTGTTGTTTGTTGTATATAAATTTTGTTACACTAAAAGTCGTTCGTCTCCTTTCTTCAAAAGCTGTCACCCATCTCCCTACTGCTGTTGAAGTACGGTTTATTCTTTTACAAAACGTAGGAATAAACCGGGCTTTTCGGGGCTTATAAAATTCCCCATACCTTAACAGCTCGTCTCAAGATAGCTATTGGCTGACCACATCAGTGACTCACCACTTCTTGGAAATGGGGTTTGTTTGTTTGGTTTGGTTTATGAGTTGCCGGTTGACAACGATAGCTGTTTTTTTTTCTTTTGTTGTAGTATTGAGTACTTTCAACCATCGTTGTTCATTATCAATAACGTAAATTATTATAGTGTTGTGTTTAAAATGCAGAAAATTGCGATTTATCGTGGAACGTTCAGAATTTTTAAATGAACGTATGAACCTTTGAATCAAATGATTAAATAAAAATATTTTTTCAAAACAAAGTCAATAAAATCGAAAAATCAGCTACAAATTCTGATCAATAAGGGGTACAAAAAAATTAATTTCTTGGAGCTGATTTTTTAAATATTTATATAACTGCTGCTGATAACGGCAGACGTAGTCGGAAGCAGGTTTTATGACAAGTAATTTTACTTGATTACAATCACAACCCAGCAATTCTTTCTTCGTTTTATAATGCATTCAAAGCCGACTAGAAGACATAAGAAGACACAAGTCGAAGATCTACGGAGATAGTTGGAGAAAGGAAGCTATCGCATGTCAACCATTTCTTTCTATGCACTCACTTTTCCCGCTGATACAATAAGTAGTTAAACAGAAAAAACTTTCTATGCCACCATGCTTGCTAATAACTACTATGTCAGACACAAATATACCGACACACATTTTAATGTTTAACAGACACGTTGATGTTATTGAATCTTTGCATACTTCGGTGTAGTTGGTTTCAGAAGTCTCGTCGAAGAAGAATCAACGCTAGTCAACTCGCTTAACTTGCAAAAAGGAACTAATGGATGTGCACCAATCAGACATCAGCAAAATGCTGCGGTTTTTCACTTCAAACTTAGTTTCTTTTATCTTCATCAAATCTTGCCACTTCACGTAGGCTTATCTCGTTCTCCTCCATAAAACAAGTCACACCTCTTGCTTCCTTTTCTTCTTCTGATTTCCACGTGCCGACAGCAGAGAGAGCACACCTGTTTCTTTGAGGTAAGATTGTTCGTGGCATTACTACTACATTCGAACTCTCCAGTTGTATCTTACACGAGCGTTGGTTGTTCTTGGTGGGCTGCCGGTAATGTCTGAAAATGGGAAGATGTCGGACAAACCACAAATACGTGTTGATATCTTAACTTTATTCAACTGCTCTATGTGGCATTCCCAAGAGATCGTAACAACTTCAGGACAAGGGAACCTTGATCCTTTATTATAATCAGTAATTACTTACTGATGAAACACTTTCCTTTGTTTAGCTTTTATTTTTATTATTTTCATTTCTTTTTCTATAAAAAGTCTAAAGACTTTTTATAGAAAGATATTTGGGTTTTTTAGTTAACCGTCCTTTTCTCGATCTTGATCCTGAATCATTATCTTTGTAGAGTACTAATGTTAATGAATGAAAAGACAATATTAACAATAGTGCTACAAAAATAAAGAAATTTATTTCTTTATTGGGAGCTTAAATGTAGAAGGGTATACAGCGATTTGTGTATCAAGTCACGACCGTAAATGCCAGTCCTGAGACCAGCATGGATAAAGATCTTATTCCAACTTGAAATTGTAACATGACACCGTTGTTTGAAGATCAAACGAACACGGCGCCGCTGAGAAAACAGTTAATACGTATCACTCCGGGTTGGGGTAACTGATCTGTGTTGTCTGGAAAATTGTGTTTTTATAGCATCAAGGTGGATCCCGCGCACACGCGTTGACTTTCGAAAATTCTTTGGGCGCGTATTTTAGAGACCTCATATTGGTCCTAAAAACCATTTTTAATTGTTTATTTTTTTTAACATCTGTGTGGGCGTTAGTTGGAGATCTTTGTGCCAATTTTGATCCGTTTTTTTCCAGAAAATTTTTTTGACAAAGAAATTGCATCATCTCCTATAATCTTTAGCTGAATCCTGTTCTCTTTCCTGGGAACCATACTCTTTTCCTCTGATAAGCAGTAAATGTCTTCTATTTCTTTTTCGGATTTCACTCGAGTCTAACTTTACTTTTCCCAAGTTTTCCCTTCATCCATTTTTTTCTCGGATTTTATCACCAACCTTTAGTGGTTTTAGATCTTTTCCTCCATGTCTTTTGTCATAATTTCTCCTGTTTCGTGCTTTAAATGATACATCTTTTTCTTTTATTTTCCCAAGATTTGGCCATTTTGGTTTTAGTTTGTTTGGGTGACTGGGTGTTTGCATTTTTCTGCCTATCAAGAGTTCTGCTGGGCTAACTCCTGTAGCAGTTATAGGTGTACTACGGTATGCCATTAATGCGAGAAATATGTCTGGTCGTCTTAATATTCTTTCTGCAATTTTCACTGCACTTTCGGCTGCTCTATTTGCCCGTGGAAAATGAGAACTCACTGTTGTGCATGTGAATCCATATTTTTCGCAAATTCTTTAGAATGTGTGCTTGTGAATTTTCCGGCATTGTCACTTACAATTTCATCCGGGATTACGCACCGAGCGAACAGACTTTTTAATTTTCCAATTACAGTATTACTTGTTAGTGGACTTAATTTCACTATTAAGTAGTACTCCCCATTCAATTTCAATATGCCCGTTCCTACTTTCTACCATGATCTATCTGGCAAAGGGGTTGGTTTAAAACTTTTGTTGGGGTTTGCAGAGCGATGATAATTGCAGAATTCACATCTCTTGATGAAATCATCTATTTCCTGGATATTTTCAGCCACCATACTGACATTTTTGCACGTTCTCGACATTTGTTTAATTCAAGATGTCCGGTGTGTATTGATCGCAGCATTTTTGCGCTGAAATTTTGTGGAATTACTATTCGATCTTGTAAATATAGAATATTTTGTGCACCGATAGATTATTCCTGTGTGTAAAATAAAGCTTAACTCCTCAATTTAATCTATTTTCCTTCCTAGGCCAACCATTTAATATAAGATGGATTACCTCTTGAAGACCTAAATCCATAGATGTAGCATTACTTATTTCTTTTAATTTTCTACTAGTAGCTTACTGCATTAGATTTCTGGACAGTGCATCTGAAACTAGTAAGAATTTTCCAGGGATATACTCGGGTACCAGTCTCATTAAAAGTCTTTGACATCTCAAAGGAGTATTATTTAAGTCCTGTGTATTTATTAATGGTACCAATGGTTTGTGGTCCGTCAATAAGCGAAACTGATCTAGTTCAGTGATATATCGGTCAAACCTTTCACAGGCCCAAACATTCGCTAAACATTCTTTTTCTATTTGTGCGTAGTTTCTCTCGGTTTGGGCAAGAGTACGAAAGGCATAAACTAAAACTCTCAGTGTCTTATTTTCTTCTTGAAAAATAGCACCCCCAAGTCCGTTGCTGATCGCAACCGCGCTAATTACAATGGGCTTACTAGGATCATAGTAAGTTAATATGGGTGTCTGTATCAACAATTCTTTGACTCTCTGGTTGGTTGGTTGGTTGGTTGGTTGGTTGGATTTAATGGCATATCAACCTCTATAGGTTATTTGATGCCAAAGCCTGTTTATACATATTATATGTATGGTTTGTTAACACATAATTTGATGATACCATACTAAAACCAAACAACTCATTTACCCGCATATGAGTAAATATTTTCAAGTATTTCTATATGACATTAGTATATTTAGAGATGATAGTTTTTTTTTAATTATTTCTCACTACTATTTCTACTAACACAAGCATAATAGTATTTCTATTCAGCAATAATTTGCTTTCAGTTGATTAGTTTGTTATGTTTTCAGGATTGTGACCAAGTCTATATTTTCTGGTACAACCCGGTCTCTTTCAAGAACGACAAAACATCATCCATGTGAACGTTCTCAAATAAAGTTCTTCATGGTATTTGCGTGGAAATAGTGCTTTCTGGTGTTATTAAAAACTTTCCACTCAAGGAGAATGTGTTTGATTGTGCAGGGCGTTTGGCATGTCGAGCACTGTGGTTGCTGTTCTTATTTGAGTATAAAAGAGTGTGTAAGTCTGCTGTGACCAATACGCAATCGCGTTATTGTTACTTGTTCTTTTCGCGATTTTCGGAAAGCTGGGCGCCATTCACCCAAAATGGGTTTAACCTGGAATAGTTTATTATTGGTATTTCTATTGCAGTGTTGTTGCCATTTTTTATGGAGGAAATTATTTATTTTGGGTTTCAGATCAGTGTATGGGATGTTGTACTTGTCGGGAGTCAAGTCTAAAGCCGATTTCGTTGCCGCATCTGCTCTATGATTTCCTCTCACCCCAATGTGGCTTGGAATCCAGCAAAAAACGATTTCTTTGTTTGATGTTGAGTGTAGTCTGCAAAGTAGTTTGATAATAAGTGGGTGCTCTAGTTTTTTATTGTTTAATGATAATAGGACAGAGAGGGAGTCTGAGAATATGATGAATTTTTTTATGTTTTTCTTTCGAGAAAATGTCGAGAGCCAAGTCAATTGCACAGGCCTCAGCTGTGAAAATAGAACTTTCCATTGGAAGAGCTTTTGTTTTTATTATTTTGTTTAAGACTGCTGCACATGCTATTTTATTGTTGTCTTTGGAGCCATTTGTATAGATACATAGGTAGTCGGGATGCTGTTGGAGGATATTCTGATGTTTTTCTTGGTAGGTGAAGGGATGTGTCTTTGTTTTATGGAGTTGATTCAGTTGGAGGTTAACTTTTGGATTTTTAATGATCCAAGGTGGTATTTGTGGCAAGATGCTTTTATGGATATTATTTAGAGGGATGGTGAGTTCTTTGAGAATAGGCTCCATACGGAGGCCAAATGGTCTAATTGATTTTTCTTTTTGGTCGAAATATTGTCTGTATTTTGGATTAAAAGTGCAGTCATACGCTGTGTTAGACGGAGAAGATTTCAGTTTGGTATAATACTGAAGGGCTAATTTTTCACTTCTGATCTGTAGAGGTGCTTCGTCAGCCTCGGCGTATAGGCTGTCAATTGGAGAAGTTCTAAATGCTCCTAATACCAGTCTTAAGCTTTCATGGTGAATAGGGTCAAGTTGTTTCAGATAAGATTTCCTAGCAGATCTATATACGAAAATGTCATGGTCAAGTTGAGATCGGGGAAGAGTTCTATATAACTTAATTAGAGTTTGACGGTTAGCTCCCCACTCTGTGTGGGCAACGACTCGCAAAAGTTGTTGGGCACGGGTTGATTTGTTTTTTTAGGTATTTTATGTTTGGGATGAATGAAAGTTTTTTTTATCGAATATTACGCCGAGGAATTTGTATTCGTTAACGACTGGTATTTTGGAGTCATCAATTTTTAGGACAGGGTCATTGTGCATTTTCCTTAGAGAGCAAAAATGCATGCATTTAGTTTTAGACTTGGAGAATTTAAATCCATTTTCTCTTGCCCATTTATTTACTTTGTTTAAGTTTAGTTGGAGTTGTCGCTCTATGTTCATATGAGTGTCCAGATAGCATATGACAAAGTCGTCGACGTAGGGGGTTAGACATTTTACAATATCATTGATTTTGATGGAGAAGAGAGTAACGGAGAGGATGCTGCCTTGCGAAACACCCTCCTCTTGGTGTTGTGAGTCTGAAAAGGTGGATCCCACGCGTATCCTAAATGTTCTTTCGAAGAGAAAGTTTTTTTTATGAACATCGGCAGTCTTCCTCTTAAGCCTAGATCATATAGGTCCTGCATAATACCATACTTCCACGTAGTGTCATAAGCCTTCTCTAAGTAAAAAAAATACTGCCGTAAGATGTTGTTTTCTTATGAAGGCTTCTTTGATGAAGGTTTCTAGTCCTATCAAATGATCTATGGTTCCTCTCCTTTTCCGGAATCCCGTTTGCATATTTGTTATTAGACCATTTGTTTCGAGATACCACGTCAGTCTACTGTTTATCATCCGCTCCATCGTCTTACAAAGGCAGCTTGTCAATGCGATGGGTCGATAATTCTGCGGATTCGATATATCTTTGCCTGATTTGGGGATCGGGACAATTATTGATTGTCTCCATGTTTCTTACCCGTGGAGGTGAGAGTTTGTGCAGGTGTCTTCACTTTGTCTGCTACTAGATCTGCCTTTGTAGTTGGTGTCTCGGGAATTTTGTTGGTATCAAGTGAGGCTCTTATTACATTGATATAGCCTTCTCAGTCACCCGGCTCCAGCAGAATCATTTTTTTACTATCCTCTCATAGTTATATTGGATTTTATTGCGCTGGACGGTTGTGGTCTTAGATCCTACTATCATTTTCCGTGCTTCGTTGTATAGGATGTTATTCCTGTGTTTAATTCCCAATATTTACTTTTCCAGTTTCCAACTCTCAAGAGATCTTGCATAGACGGGATGATCACCTCCGCAATTTGCACACTTATACGGATTGTTACAATTGTCACTGTAGTAGTCAGGATCTTGTTGACCACATTTGCCACATACTTGTCGACCTCTACAATTATCCTCGTGATTGCCGTATTTTTGACAATTATAGCAACGCAATGGATTGGGTATGAATTGCTCAACTCTCTCCATTGTGTCGCCTACTTTTATCTTCTCCGGTATTTTGGGTTGGTCAAATGTCATTATGTAGGTGTTAGTTTCAATGAGTTTACCCTCTTTTTTATTGTAACCCTCTTTACTTCTGTTACACCTTGTTTCTTCATTTCTTTTTTATTTCTTCAATTGTGCATAAAGACAATTCCTTACTTCTTACAACCCCTTTACTCATATTCAAGGATTTTTTAGGGTAAGTTTTTACGTTTATAGTATAAAATTTAGTCATTTTCAGTACGGAATCGGCATTTTTTCTTTTATCTACTTCAACGAGCAGAGATTGATTTTTTTATTTTTTTTACGTTAACGGGCGTCATATTACTGGATATTACTTTTTCAATTAAAAATGGCGATAGGTTTGTTATTGGCGTTTCCGTAGATTCAATTATTATGAATCTGGGGAAACTTGCCACACCTTCGTAGTCCGATTCAGTTTCCGTTAGGGTACGTTTAAGTTTTTTTGATGAAGAAAAGGCCATGATTGCTAATTGTTATTCGCTGGTCCTAGGCTCCACCACCTACCATGGAGTCCAGCTTAAGTTGGGAATAAACCAAGGGGGCAACCCATTCGTCTTGGCTGAGACGAGGATATAATACCAGTATACTCATGCAAAGAGTATGATTCTGAGCCTCTGCCAAATTCTGCTTTTAATTACACAACAATCTCACAGCGGTCATAAGTCCAACCTCTCAGCACAATTGACCCTCAGCCCCCACCTTCTAGCACGTATGGAATAAATGGTTGGGAATAGTTCCGCAAAAGTAGATCGAATAGTCCCACAAGAGCAGATTGTGTGATATGATCGGAAAAAAAAAACATATGTGCTAGAGCAGGTCGGGATCAGCCGATTGATCGGATCAGGCCCAATCCGACCGCCCGTTAGACCAAGCAAGGGCCAAAGTGATGTGTTGCAAGCCATTGACCACTCTGTCGCCGGATCAATGACTATTCAAACACCAGGGTTCCGTCCTAGCGCCTTACGGGTCGCCACCCACGGCCAACAGGTGACCTCATTGGGGGAGTCTTAACCCCTCTGCAGAAGTGTAGTCGGCGTATTCTACAGTCCCAGCCGACAGGGCAGTTTGACTCTCTGGAATGCCTTTTCTTGTGGTTCATTCCAAACCCAAACTGTATCCTTTTTCAAAAGTTCTAACATTGGCTGTAGTATTTCTGCTAAATTCGGTACATATTTGCCTAAATATTGTGTCGTTCCGAGAAATCTTTTTAATTCCGTGATTGCAGAAGGCGGGGGTACCTTTAGTGTCGCCTCGATTTTGTCCTTACTGGGTTGTATCCCTTTGTCGGGTATAATATGCCCAAAATATCGGATGATACTTTTCCTAAATTCCCATTTTCCTGTGTTTAATTTTATTACCGATTTTAGTGTTTCTTCCAGTCTTTTATCGTGTTTTTCCATCGTCCTGCTGTGTATTAAGATGCTGTCTATTATCACTTGAACCCCTTCTATGTCTCCTAGCAATTCCGACATCCTACGTTGAAAATTTTCTGGAGCTGAGGATATTCCGAAAGGTAATCTTTTAAAGCAAAATCTTCCGAATGATGTAATAAAAGTCGTCAGCAACCGACTTTCTTCGTCTAACGGTATTTGATGGAATCCACTAGCCACTAGCTGCATCTAATTCTGAGAATATTTTCGAACCCTTTAATTTAGGGGATATGTCCTCCAAATTTGGTGGCGTGAAATGTTCCTTTTTTAACTGCTGAATTAATTTTTTTTAAATCCATGCATATCCTGGCATCGTTCTTTTTTCTTACTGGAACAATGGGTGAGCACCAATCCGTTGGTTTGGTGACTTTTTCGATAATGTCATCTTCCTCTAAGCATTGAAACTCCATTTTTTACCTTGGGTAAAATTGGGAAGGGTATAGGCCTGGCAGTTGGTGTGCAGCATGGCACCACATTTTTGCGTTGCATAATTTTCACAGGGTTTCCTTTCATACACCCATTTACGTTTACTACCACAATAACCAGTCCCATTTTGTTCGCTGTATCTCTAGATAATAAATTCTCTGTATTGTTAACCAGTCCCATTTTGTTCGCTGTATCTCTAGATAATAAATTCTCTGTATTGTTATCTATAACATGTTTCTCTAATATTTATGCGCCGTATTCACCCAAAATTTCCATTTACAGGTTAATGTACCTCTGAGACTTTTAGAGATGCCATGTATCTCACCTACCCACCATGGAGTCCAGCTTAAGTTGGGAATAAACCTCTGCCAAATTCTGCTTTTAATTACACAACAATCTCACAGCGGTCATAAGTCCAACCTCTCAGCACAATTAACCCTCAGCCCCCGCCTTCTACATGCCAAGGATCGGATCTATTTTTTCTCTGGAAGTTCATTCTTGCATATAGACCCAAGGAAATATCTCTCGGTAGGCTGTATCCTTATTTAGCGAATATTCTGTGTCCGCGACCTACAACATATTGCGAAGTGATTCATTTTATCACAGTTTCTGCAAATTTTTCCTTTTGCAGGACAGTTATCAAATTTGTAATATTCATTGCACTTTTTACATCGTGATGTAATCACTGCCTTTTGTGGATACTTTTTCCATCCTGAGTATTTTGTTGTTTCTTTCCTTTCCCTTGTTACCGCACCCACTAAGTTGTCTTGCATTTCCTCCATTTGGATTTTGACTTGTTCGTAGCTACAATCTATTTTGACGGCCTTTTCCGAACTAAAGTCTTCTCTAAGTTGGTGTTTTTCCGATAATTCCTTGTTTTTCAGTCCAATGACTAAATGGTCTCTTATCTGGTCGTTTTTCTGAGGGAAATCAGTTTTCTGCCAGTTCATACAATCCTCTGACAAATTTCTCTATCGGTTCTCCGTTCCCTTGTGTTCTTAGGCAAAATTTAGCACGCTCGTGGATGACATTCGTTTCGGCATGAAATATGCGTCAAATTCGCTTAATATGACGTTGAAATTATTGTCGTCTTCCTTCTTCTTAAAGGATAGTGACTTATAAATTTGCTCGGCTTCTGTTCCCATACAATAAATCAGTGTACTTACTTGGGTTTCTGTTAATTCTTCTTTTAACTTTGAAACTATTCTGAACAGTTGGAATCTCTGACGCTATGTTTGCCCAATGGCTGTAAAGTCAAAATTCTGGAGGTTGAAGTTTAAACATTTTTTCAGTTGGTTTAGAGACTCCCTTTTAAAATATTGGTGCTATGTTTTTAAAATCCCACTTCTGACACCATGTATCATACACGAGCTTTGGTTTTTCTTGGTGAGCTGCCGGTAATGTCTGAAAATGGGAAGATGTCGGACAAATCACAAATACGTGTTGATATCTTAACTTTATTCAACTGCTCTAAGTGACATTCCTTAGAGATCGTATAACATGAGGGCAGATGATATTACCATTTAAACATAAATGCCAGTTGATGTTGTAGAGTTCTGCTGCCTCTTGTTATATTAAAAGAAAGAAAATAAATAATGAAGGCGTTGATATTGATGGTTTTCAATCTAGTAGTTTAATGACAGCTTGAGAGAAAGTTTTCCTTGTGCCGTTAGTTGAAGAAGGTAGAGGGACAGTTGTAAATGGCTGTGGGGGAATTTAGTACTTAGCCAGATGCTTCGGGATCCATTTGGTTTAAGAGGGAGAAATAATTGACCAGGAAATGGTCCCCTAAAGGAAGCGGAGAAACAAATGAGGGCGAGCATGGTTAGCGTTGCCTTTCATGGTGAGCGGGGAGGTGTGCCCGGACAGAATAGCATCGGTCATCCTCATTGGGTGAAATGTATAATTTCAAACTCCAGTTGCCAAAGCCATTCCCGTACTAAATAATAATTTATTATTCTTTCTGCTACAATCGTAACAACTTCAAGACAAGGGGGATAACCCTTGATCCTTTATCATCATCAGTAAGTAATTACTGATGAAACACCACTCGTTTCTCTTATTTGTTTCATGTTGTCACAGACTTATATAAACGTATGAGTACTTATCCAATCCCATCCGAAAAGTGCTGTAATGTGACAAAAGTTCGTTTTAATGAGGGAACTCCCAGGAAGCAAGCCTTCTATGGGCAGTGCTAAAAAGGCTCAGATCCATCAGCATTTCTCTTTTAAAGTACCTCTGCAACCAGACAATAAATTTTGCCGAGAACAGGTACTACCTGATGGGAGAAAAGCTGAGCTGATTTATCTTATTTCACCCAACACATGAATGTGCCAAGATATGAAGTTATCTTTTCAATTCCCACGTTACTTTAAATCTGAATCTACAGGCAATTGTAAACCTTGGAAACAAATGGATCATCTACAAACTTTTTTCCCTAACGTATATATAATGTTATGTGTAAACGGCTTAAAACAGAAATGCTGAAATGTTTGAAAAAACAATGTTTAAGAATTCACCAAAAGATTCAATAATATCAAAAATATGACAACTTACCAATGATGGTCAAATGTTCTCAAATTACTACTCTTAGATATGACACTAAACTGCATCCGATGGTGAGACTTCCATTCAGGAGTTCTGGAGAGTATTGATCACCTCTTCGTTGCCTTTACCCCAGGTCCACTCCAACTCGGACTGGTAATGACTCTGGGTTAATTAGAACTTATTTAAAATTACTTGTATTAGGAGAACTTGATACTGTAACTGTCACAGATCTATTTTCTCTCGCGAATCAATGCCCCCGCCACACACTGACCAATCAGCGGGCAGAGCACATTGATTCCTTCTTCCTCTCAAAAACTATTTTTTCTATCCCTTTTTGGAAGTCGGCCAGCAGAACAGAGAGCACAAGATCAGCAAAGAAGAAAGGCCTCTCTCCTGTAGCCTGCTACAGGAACCAAGTATTGACGATCTTAACTGTTGCCACAGATACCCACTAAAGAAGATAACGGTGGCTACCAGCTTTTACACACATAAGAACTAACGCTACTACCTGTAACACATTGAAGAACTAAAGAACTGGCGTACTACCTGCGACACTGCAACCTGATACCCAAAAAGAACCTTTTCTCACTTTGACACAAGTCTACTTTTGCCATAAAAATAAACCATTCATTGTTGTTCTTCAAAGAAGTTTTGTTATTTTGTTCAGCACTACATAAATAACTACAAATTAACTAATAGTAAATATACTAAAATACCATATATAATTGCGTATAAATTATTCGTATTAGATAGTAGTACTTGAAACAATACAACTGTGTGCAAATTATTTGTATTAGATAGGAATAATTGAAACCATATGACTGTGAAAACATGATTATAGACAAATAAAAAGTGCAATTTTTAAAAAATACAATGAAACATTTACAGATTAATTAAATTTCAGCATTAAATAATAAGGGCTTGATATGCTGTTAAACAAATAAAGCAGACTCTCCTGCTTTTTTATCCTTCTTTACTGACCGGTGCACTCGGAACTTTTTTTTTTCACTGAACAGTCTGTATTTCCACTCCAATGACTATCTTACATATATATATATATATATATAATGCAATGTGCATTCATAATGTGTCCCCCATCAAATGTCCTGACATGATTCTAAACCATCTAATAGTGGGCTGAAATCCTAGAACTCTGGGGAATGTTGAGTGCCGCTTCGTTCCCATTACTCCTAGTTCCACTCTGACCCGGAATAGTTGTACATGTTAGGGCCCCATCAATGAGTCACATAGAAATATTTGATCCTTTACTATACTTACTATATTATGTAGAGGACGTGTTGACCGATTAGTTCGCACGAGGTTTTGTTAGAAACAAAAATTCGAAATTCGTTCCACAATTTACAACACAAAGAATATGAACAACACAGACAAAAGAAAATTCACTTCATGATAACATCAAACGGATAATTTTATATGATAAACAAAGTACAAAAAGAAAAGAACAATGCAAAATATTAGATAATTGTTTGTTATGTGTGTGCGTGTGTGTGTGATACAACTATTATGCGAATGTGTGTTTTGTTCGAACGTATCTGTGTACGAGTGTTCATTGTTAAGATTAGGGGCTACAAAGTAACAATTCTTACTTACGTAAATGTATCGTAGCCGCTCCTAATGTTGTCAACATACGGACTTTTTCGAAATTGATTAATTCCACCTATCATTTCGAAATTAGTTCTTAACATATTACTGAAATACATCGTATTCAAAACCTCTTCTTCGAGTTAGAATGAGTTATTTCATTGTAGCTCTCTTTAAAAGAGGATTGTTGACAACTTCGAATATTTCTCGCTGAGACCATTTCTTTAGCTGCTCCTTTCCCTTATAAAAGCAAGATATTTTGCCTGTTTGTGGCTGCAGTTTCCTCTACAAATGAAACAACAGACAGTCCAATACCTCCTGGATAAAAACCCAACAGCCCCAGTCTTGTTTCAACACCAGCCTCCTGGTTCGGAGAATTACGAGAGAGACAGGGTGTTATATTGTCATCTACAGCATCTTAACGACACAATAATTAAGACAGACGCAGGAAGACTTCTTTAACAATATTTACCTCTCAATTTATTTGCAAGGTTCGAAAAGGGTTACTCAAGGTTTGCGTGTGAGAGGGAGCTGGTGACCGAACAGAAACTGCAATATTTTGACCCCCACTCTTATGGCCATCAACGTTGTGTCTTTCTCGTTCTCCTGATGCTCAACCAGAGGCCCTGGGGTCCACTCTGCTGGGTGCTGGCTTTCTTTACTGCACCTTATCAGCAATTTCTCTGGTCCCCAAACTCCATCGGGGTTCCCGAGGGCCCCCTCGGCCGGGTGTGGCTTTCCCTACCACATCTCGTCAATAACTCCGTCTCCAGCTCTAACTGGAACTCGAACTGTAACTCAACTCAACTGTCTTGACTTCTGTCTTTGAGTTATATAATAGTTCAACACCCACTCGATCGCCCACTCGATCTTTGAAATCGCATGTTTGATCGTCATCAAGCGGAAATAACTGTCATACAGTTCACGGGTCACTCTCTTCCGGTACGTCAGTCTATGAGTGTACCATGGGAATTTTTTACCTTGTCCCATTTCATCAGCCAATTTCCACCCACGCGATTTCCTCTCATAACTGCCATTAGAATGTGTCACTTCCTTTCGGTGCATCACCTTGCAATGGCATTTTTGGCTGGGTCAAAGGCCAAAATACAACAAGGGTGGGCAAGTATGCTCAATACTTCCAGGGCAATGAAATCTTGCCCATCCCTGAAATCGCGAAAACCATTGATCCCCGGATCCTCTCTCTGGTCGTTACGGACCTTAAAACCAGGAGGCTGACGGGGCTGTAAAAAGAAACGTTTGAGAAGCTCCTCCAAACAGCTAGCATCCCATGCCAATATTTCTGCCGGCGTAGTTTTGCAACATAGGAAGTCTTGCTACCAACAGAGGAGCAGGCTGCAAAAATCGCAGCCAACAACATCACAACTAAGTTATTCCGGCTGAAGCTGGAATACATGGGCACCCGGAGAGTCACAGTATGCAACATCCCGGCTTTTTTAACTGGCAAAGTTCGAGCCTCCTTCCTCAGCGCCTATGACAAACATTGAGGAAGTATCTCAACTGAGGCCCGCCGCCGGGACTGCATTCGGCAACTACGTATTCCGGATATGCATGACAAGGCTTCCAAGCCATCCCGGATACGATAATCAGTCGGGATAGGCAGATGATGGTAGTGGTAGAGGACAGACAGTCGCACTGCTGGAGTTATAAGCAGCTCAGCCACATCGCAAAAGTCTGCCCCCTGAAGAACAACCAAACCACTAATACCGCTAATATCAACCAACCACCTAATGAAGCAGAAGTCAAGGCGCCGGGTCAAGTCCAGAAACCGAACAATGGTGGCTGGACGGAAGTGACCCGTAAAAAGAAAAAAGGGGACCCCCCACAACCCCCCCCGGAGGAGCAGCCTCAATCTTCGCCTTCCAAATCTCCGCCTCCTAAATAACCATCACCTCCAGAACCCAGCAAAGCACCAGCATCCAGCAAAGCAACAGCATCGTCAGCACCAACATCACCAGTTCCCCCAAAAGAATCCACCAAGAAAATTAAGAAGCAAAAAAACCTCCAAACCTTTCTGCGAAACAACCTCCGTTGAAATACCCATGGATACATCATACAATTTAAAGAGAAGGAATAGTGGAGAGGGATATTTTAAGAAACTTTGCACCAACACACTTCCCTAATAAGACTATCCAAAAAAAAAAAGACTCTTCTAACCTCCAGCTCCAATCTCCGCCATCAAGAACAACCACAACGAGCCCAACATAATCAACCCCAACAACTCCCCCACCAGCAAGAAACCAACATACAAACCCATCAAACTAGCCCTCCCTACGCTCCATCTTTCCCCTCTCTCCTTCTTCTCCTCTCCGGAACTGTTTCATAGATCTCAATCTGAAATCAGATGCCCCTCCACACCGGGAAAAAAAGCCGGCGAAGAACCAGATCAGTCTCACCGGCGTAAAACAAAGAACTCTTTCAGAAGGCAGTGGCTCTATGTTCTGTCGATGTGTTCTGGAAGAAATTGGCGATTTCCAACTCCGAAAAACACTGCTGGATCTTGAAAAAATTAGAAAGAAAAGAGTGCGTAATCCTTTAAATTTTAGGGGTGCACCCATTGTGACCACCTTCGGCCGTTCAGTGGGGCATAGAAATTCCTGGAAATGGCTTGCCAAACCGATGCGGGCGTATGGTTGGCGGAGTTGGAGCACCCCTCCTTGAAAAAAATGTTATCATTTTGTCCGGGGTAGGTCCCCATTTATGTTCATCCCACTCTTTACAGGTCTCTAAAGGTACGGTACCCTTTGGATGTTGAAGGAGTGTCCAGGGATAGCCGAGTAACTCCCTGAGACAAGCCATTAGCATCCTCACTACCAAAGATTTCCGGACCATCGTCGACACTGAGTAAGTAAGTGGGTCAAAGTGACTCTAAACGTTGCCAGTTTGAACGTGAGGGGACAGAGGGATTCAAGCAAGTGAGCGCGCTTGCTTGGTGAATTCTTGAACCTCTGTGTGAATGTTGCTGCAGTGCAGGGGACTCACTTCACTTATGCAGGGGACTGTCGGGTGCTGGAGGATGACTTGGTCGCAGCCTTAATATGATTGTCAATCTTGTCTTTGCAGGTGACGGAGGCCAGCTGGTTGTCGTTGATGTTGCTGAGAAAACCTCCGAGTTTCGAGTAGTTGCGGTTTATGCGCCCAATTCTGCTGGTGAGAGACGCTCCCTCTTCCGGTGGTAGGGGCCGTTCTTTGACGATTCGAAGCAGCTAGTTTTAGAGGGTGATTGGAATGCGATCCTTGATCCCAAGATAGATAGGGGCGGGCGGGGTACTAATAGGTCGGTAAGGTGTGAAAGCAGCCTGATCGATTTGCTGGCCGAATTCGATTTGATCGACAGGTTTCGTCTGGGTCACCCAGGACGGGAGATGTGGACGTGGCTAGGTACTTCACCATCTGGCCAGGATTGGTCTTAGCTGGACAGAGTGTTAGTTAGAAGAGCTGTCAGTGACTTAGTTACTTGTCCCACGTTCCACTGGTTAGGGCTGACTGACCGTAAACTTGTTAAGGTCAATCTGTGGTTAGCTAATAGGCCTAGTCTGACCTAGTCTGGCCGGTTACTGGATGTTCAATACTTCCTTACTGGAGATAAGGGACTTCTGGGAGCGGCTGGAGACCCTAATTCAGCGGGCGCTAGTAAGGGGGCGGTTACCGAGAATAAGTGGTGGGATCCCTTAAGTATAGGATTAGGAACTTCGCCATCAAATCCGACCGACAGCTGAAACTAGATAGGGCCAAGAAGGCGAAGTCTTTAGAAGATAGACTCTCCCAAGCGGTGAAGAGGGGGTCTCCTTATCCGTAGATCTAGTTAGGCGGGACCTTGAGCGCGAGGCTAAGGAGTGTTACAAGGTTTTTGTAGTTAGAAATAGGTTAAAAAGAGTTTTCAACGAAGCCGTGAGATGTAACACATTTATGCGTGAGGAAGAGTTGCAAAGGTTTCCCCATCGGTAAATCGAGTTCGTTAAGTCCCCAGACGAGCGCGTGCTGCAGTCGAACCGTGAGATGCGCGAGGCTTTTCGGGCGGACTTTCGTAATCGCTTTGCCCGCTGTCCTGACGCCCCGCTTTAGGAGTTTCGCAGCTATTTAGCCGACTTCCCTCGCCTTGGAGAGGCGGAAGCGGCTAGCTGCGAGGGTGTGGTTTACTGAATGTGAAGTCCGTGATGTGTTGAAGCAGGTTGGGCTCAACAAGTCACCAGGACTTGGTGTTTTACCGTACGAAGTGTACTAGAGAATGTCGCACATGTTTGTCCCTATTCTGACGGATATGTTCAACCATTGGTTTGCCCAGGGAGCCATTCCTGGTAGCATTACCAAGGGTGTGATCACATTGCTGAAGAAAAGTGGCAGGCATGTTTGGGAGTAATTAAATGATTACAGGCCCACAACCCTGCTAAACAGTTAAAGATTTTGGCCCAGGTCTTAGCGAACCGTCTGCAGCTTGTCATTTGTGATCTGATTGGACTGGAGCAGAACTACACTGTGAAGGGAAGATCGATCCAAGATAACTTACATTTGGTTCGTGAGATCCTAGAGGGGTTAGAAGACGACACTGAAGCCGCGCTGATCAATAGATCAGTCCAAGGCTTTCGACAGGGTGGACCATCGGTTCTTGGCGACGGTTTTGGAGACCGCCGGATTCGAACCGGAGTTCCGTAAATGGGTTAGCATGATGTACCACAACCCGTACGCGCTGGTGCAGATAAACGGAAAGCGCTCGAGGGCTTTCGCGAACGGTCCGACAGGTTGCCACTCGTCCCCTCTTCTCTACGTTCTCGCTTTGGAGCCCCTGCTCTCTAGGCTTAGGGATGAGAGGGCTACTCCGGCCCTGCGTGGAGTCTCCTTTGCCGGCCTTGTCAGGGCGAAGGTCTCTACGTACGTCGATGATATCACTGTCTTTGTGTCACGCCGAATGGATATACTGGCAGTGAAGAAGGCGGTTGAGAGGTACGAAAAGGCAGCAGGTATCAAGATCAACTTTGTTAAGAGCGAAGGTCTGCGATTGGTGCTTGGAGGAGTGGCGTCCCCCTACCGGGGCCCTTCCGAGTGATGCTCGAGATGTGGTTCGGGCCCGGCCTCCAACTGGAGCGAAATTGGTTGGAAGTACGGGTTAAGGTAGAAGCACAGGTGGGTACCTGGCTTCGAAGGCGGTTATCCTTAAAGGGCAAGGTGGGGGTGTGCGTCGTGTACATCTTCCCCTTGATCCTTTACCGCTAGTCCATACCTTTCCTGCCTAAGGATCATCGGGTGGCGCTGGAACGATCCCTTTTCAAACTTCTTTGGAAAAGTCGAAGCCCGTTGGTCTCTAGACAGGTCTGCTGCCAACGTCCTCGAAATGAGGGTCTAGGGCTGTCTGATATGGGGAGCCACTGGCTCGCCGAGAGACTGGCTTACCTAGGAACACGATGTGGGGACATAAGGTGAGAGACGTCTTTCCTTGCCTGAAGTCCAATCCCGAGGCTGAAAGCCGTCGTAGGCCTAGGGATGAAGCGCCATTCATCCGTGAGTGATGTAAGGCCCTCCGCAACATTCCTCGGTCCAGTGACCTTTCTCGGCTCGAAAGGAGCTTTATTGGGAATAAGTGGTGGGTTCCGTTTCGGATCTTCTGGTGGAGCGTCTCAGCTGGTCACCGGAGGAAATTCGCTTCCAATGGAATTGGGCGCCAGGCTCGAGCTTCTTGAACAACTCCTAGTTCTCGCTCACCTGGCGGCTTGCTCGGAACGCGTTCGCCCTCAACGACTAGGCCCATAGAGCGTGCGTGACAGACATACCCGATTTTCCCCGCTGCGGCAGTGATTCAGAAGAAATGGCTTTGCACGCCTTCTACTACTGTGAGCGGATTCGCCCGTTCTGGGGCCACGTCGAGGAGTGGACGGTTTGCATCAGCCCCCCCCCCCCCCCAGCAGCTCGTGCTGCTCGATGTTGGTTACGTCGTGGACAATGTTGAGCCTCCGTACCAGGATGAGAAGCATGTGGTGTTTCTCGCGATCCTAGCTGTGGCTAGAATGGTGATTTGGAAAACGCGAAATAAGGGATTGTGTGAGGGTGTAAACTTTTCTTATCATGATCTGATCTTGTTTTTTAGGCATCAGCTTAGGGTCAAGATCAGATGCGATAGAAATAACATGGACCGCATAACATTCAGCAAAAGGTAGGTGAATGCAGTGAGCCTGGTCGTTCGAAAGGGGGCAACGTTGGAGTCATTCTTCCCTCCTTTTCCTTCGGGACCCCACCCTGGTTATGTAAGATTTTTTGTACCCCTTCGACCCCCTTGTTAGCTGTATGAAGTGTCATTGGCCTTATCACTTAGTCGTTAGTTTTCAAGATCCTCCCTATCCCCCCATTCTTTTTACTTCCCTAACCATTTTCTAGCCCCAGCTTTTTGAGGATCTTGAACCCACATTATCGTAATCCATGTTGCCCTTTCCTCGCCGCGCTCCCCCTTTCTTTTATCCTTATTTGCTTAGGCCCACTCTCCCATGGGGATAGTTCACCTTGTTTTTGGCCCCTTTTGGATACCGGATTCTCCATATCATAGATGGAGGAATGAGAGGGAAACCAAACGGGGTTTATTTATTGTTTTTTACCAAATATTCTCAGGATTTTTCCCCTTCCTCATTGTGTCTTTCAATTGTATATACATCACTCATTTCCCTGGGATTTAAATAGGTTCTCATAGAGCGAATGCTGTATTTTGTTGATTGTTGCACGCTTGGTGATGTATGGGTGATTTTATTGTAGAGAGTGATTGGACGGTGAACGTGGCTAGCTAGGGCTCCCTAGAAAAACAGTCTTCATCTCTTTCCCTTAAAACCTTTTGGGCCTTGTGCCCACCTAAAATAGTAAAAATATACTTATGTATTTTTTATTTTCTTAGGAAATAAATTGTTTGTTTGTGGCCACGAGGCCATAGGATCAAAGGTCTACTCACTTTGACTCTTCCGTGCCGGTTTTTCTGCTGGATTTGACTCTCGCTTGTGATTCCGTACATTGCGTCAATCCTTGCCAGGTAACTAAAAGTTCTAGCAAAGGCCAAACGTCTGAAGCCCACTCGTGATCCCCTTCATCAGTAAATCCAGCCTAGTGGCCTAAAACGTTTTAAAGTCCACTGTTAGAGCCCACTTGCGTTGGCTTGAAGCAATCCTTTTTCGGTGATCCTACCAGCCCAAAGCTGAACCCAGTTTCCTTCGACC
This sequence comes from Sepioteuthis lessoniana, assembly GCA_963585895.1. NCBI lineage: Eukaryota > Metazoa > Mollusca > Cephalopoda > Myopsida > Loliginidae > Sepioteuthis > Sepioteuthis lessoniana. Next base: position 105,804 of record CAUZXS010004788.1, on the reverse strand, counting down.
ATGTTTCTGCTTTTGCTAACGACCCTTCCAGCCCGCAGCTGAACCCGATTTCGTCGCAGACTTCATTCCTGCCTTTGCTGTTTATATACCAACTACCGACCAGCTACATCGATTCCAGCTACCATCGTCAACCCGACGACCAACAGAATTGACTCTAGCTACCGTCAGTTACCAACAACCAGCTACTTCGACTTCATCTACTATGGTCTACCCGGCGACCAGCCACACAATCTCCAGCTACACCATCGGCTTTCTACGAGCCATTCTGACCCTCAACACCGCAGGGATTCAACATCCGCGATTCTACACTGAATTCATGTTTTGTATGATTCACTTAATAAAGGCTTGTTATTTTAAATCTTATTCTCCTCGTCCGCTTCATTTGTTTACTTTGCGTCAATCACCCCTTTACACATTATATATATTTATTTTTATGAATATTTTTGCGAGACCGACGCCATCTTGTACAACCGGTCCTGCAACATATGTACGTGTATGTATGTGCGCTTGGGAAACTAACGAGTACATAGCAGTGAAGTATTCGTCCGCCCGCTAGCTAAACGTGTGTATCTGTATGGATGAGGCGACTTTGACGTCCATGCAAAGCCGAGAACACTGACGTGTGGCAAATATATCAATTTCATTATGCCAATGATCATAATTTTGCTGGGTGTTTGTTCTCCCAGATTTTTGGCTGTGTCCAAAGCGTCAAGTTGTCAGGCACTATGGGTCGCTCACTGGTCAAAACTGAGAATGAGAGCGAAAGCTATCTAGCTGAGAGTGAGGGGATGAGAGGCGTAGAAATATGAAGGTATGTCACGGGATCGGTTCCAAACGCGAGATTTATTTTTGTGCGAGACAAAATCAAAATGCACAGACGTAGCTGAACGCACCGGCACGTGACTATTCTGTTCAATCAGAGACCCGAAACTATCTGATTTACCGATGCCCCACTACTTTTGTTTCGGGAACAAGTGAGTCTTGGGTCCTATTTTTCTAGAATTTTTCTGCTCGGTCACGTGGTCTACCACTGCGAGAAGAGAAATAAGGAATTTCCCCTACCCCTCCATGTTTGAATTAACAGGCCACCAAAGAGCGAAAGGACTTAGAGAAGTTAATGAACAAATGCCCAGAATTATTCTCTGATGTTGTGTGAAAATGTAGTAGCAGAATGGTCTTTCCCAATGTAGAGGGAAAGAAAGGAAGAGAGAAACCGAGGAAAAAGGAATTTTCTTCCTCTAAGTTTGATATTTAAGAAAGACTGTAAACTCGTCAAAAATGTGGAGAAAGAAAGAGAGAAACTGAGAAAAGGGAATTATCTTCCTCAAAGTTTGATATTTTAGAAAGACCCTAAACTCATCAAAAATGTGGAGAAAGAAATAGAGAAACCGAAGGAAAAGAAATTTCCTTCCTCGAATTTTAATATTTAAGAAAGACGATAAACTCGTCAAAAATAGGGAGAAGGGAATAGAAAGATGGATGAGGATAAGGAATCCTCTTCCCCAATGTTGAAAAATAAGAGAGACGAGAGAGAAGATTGTCAACACATGACGAAGAGGGTAAAAGAGAGAAGGGAAAAAGAATTTACTTCTTCAAGGTTGAAATATGAGACGGTCAAAACGCGAGGAGGAAAAAGAAGGAACGGAAGACAAAATTAAAGAAAAAAAATGAGAGAGAAAGGTAGGGAAAATAAATTGTCTTCCTCAATGGTGAAAATTAAGACGGACGAAAAAAAAAAAGAAAAGGAGAGAATTCGTCAAAGCGTGAAGAAGAAAGTGGACTAAAAGAAAAGTAAAATGAAAAAAAAAAGAGAGAGAGAAGAAAAGGAAAGGGGACAGTGAAATGAATTACCCTTTTTTTAATGTTATTTCTTTAATCCCTTTCTTCTCTTGAAGAAAGGGGGTGTCACGTGGTCTACCACTGCGAGAAGAGAAATAATGAATTTCCCCTACCCCTCCGTGTTTGAATTAACAGGCCACCAAAGACTGACCGTGAAAAAGAGGAATAGGAATGTAGGTCAATTCCTCGCGGCCGAAGTAACAAATCCAGGTCAGAATGAAAGCCAACAGATGTTTGCACTCTGTGACCGGGTGAAAGAGATAGTAGTCCGAACGAATCGCCTGACAGAAGAAAGAGGCTAAATGGCCAGAATCCTAAAGCGGAAGTAGCACCCTTTTTCGTCGGCGGAAATAGGGATAAGGAAATCAGTTTAGTGGACGGAGTTCGCCATGAACAGATAGGCGAGTCTCATGCCAAACTCCGGGTGAAGAAGCGACATCGAGCTCTTGGACAAGATGACTGACGCATTCAAGCCGAGCTATATAAAATCCTGCTAGCCCGTAAAAGAGAAAATACTCTCAGAAGGAACCCATCGAAAAGATAAGTAAACCTTAAGACTTTCTCCCTCGACCCTTCCTAAGTACTAAAATTACATACAGAGAAGGAAGAAAAAGAATAAGGAAGAAAGACATTTATATATGTTGATATTATCCGCTGATAATATAGCCGACACATTAAATATGTGTGTCCGCATGTATTAAAAACCTTGCTATATTTTATATCTCTCCTTGTGTTGAAATTTATTCATTGTGTTGTCTGCCGATCAAGTTGTCTTCTGCATGTTCCTTTTCAGCTTCATTTGCCTCAATTTATTCTCGCTAAATGTCGTATTCGCCTTTTAAAATATTACACGGGAAACTGGAATTGTTGACTACTATAATTGATATTATTATATCTAAACCTAGAGGCCCATATCTTCCATTATCCTAGGGGTAGGAAGAGGTAGTGGCCTGGTGGATGTGTGTGTAATATGAAATTTGGAAAACCCCTTGCCAGCGGCGGTCAGTCTAGCCCCAAATTAACCCCAACATAATCTGCCAGGTCCCCTATGCCCAAAAAGGGAATCTTAACTGGAACTTATTCTGTGAGGGATCAAGTGCACGTGCGAAAAATAAACTCCCGTTTGGTGATAAAAATATTTAATGGCACCAGTTCCCATACGCTTTCAAATGGTTGCTCGTCTGGGGATGTTTAATCTTTTATTCCCAACCTCATACGCTTTAAAATGGGATAAATATTTAATGGCACCGTCACAGCTCCATGTGCTCATCGACGGCCATTCAAAAAATATAAGAGTGTAAATCCTATACACTAAGCCCTTACCTCTTTAAACGAGAGCAAGTGCTGACTGGGAAAAGTCCTGGCCTCCTGCGTCTGAGTTACAGCCCAGCATTTTGGTCTCCTATCTATATTATACACGCGAAATGAGATATAAACAAATAGGATAGCGGTGAAATTTAACTGAGTAACAGGAAATTCATTTTTTAAGTTGTCTAAGTTTGTTCAGGCTTACTAGTGCTTAACAAGTTGTAATTCTCCTTAAGGTTAACCTTGCATATTGTGCTATAAGAAGTAATAGTTCTATTACTGATCCTTGTTGCATCCTTGTTATATCACGAGTTGTGTGCTCTTGGTTTTCATTGTTGTTCATTCTTACTCTGAGTAATAAATGGTTAAACCGAGCAGACGTGTTTCCGAGTTCTGAGTGAAAGCCCTAAATGAACGAACCCAACTAAAAAGATTAAACACATATGTTGTACAAGAGTGGTTATCTGGTCAGCGGCAAACAGTTGCTTTGATCTGGTCTGATGGTATTGTCGGGTGACACTCTCAGCGACGGATGTCGATTCAACTGCTCGTGTGACCTCTGCTCGTCCTATTTATATATTCCTGACTTCAAACACCGGCTCCAGAAAACACTATTTGTGGAAAAATGATTGGTTGAAAAATAGACTTTTTTATAACAGAGAATTTTATGGGGATTTTGAATAGACTATGCATAGAGTCCAAGTAAAGAAGCCATGATTTTCTCAGTTGGACACTGGCCATTTTCTTCAGCAATGTCAATGTCTGTTGGTCTGTGTTTTGTGTGTTTTAGTAGTTAGATGTGTGAAGAGTGAAGTGGGTGAATCAGAAAAGATTTGATGTATTTTACAAGGCTCTCCCAGATCTCGTTCTGATTTATAATGTATCTATGAGAAAATGTGTGTATGAAGGATCTACTGCATAATAAAGTCTTTAAAACATGCAGGAATTTGTCCCTGTGTTATTCTTATAGGTATTCGTTTTGTGGTGGTTGTGAGGGTATATTGTTCGATATGGAGTTCAGTGTGAACTTATGCGACTCAAAAGGGGGTGAAGACGAGGGATCCAGAGTGTTTTGGTGAGTGTGATACAGTGGGGGGGGACGTGAGATAGATGTGCTGGTCGCAGTTTAAGACGACGAATATGAGCCCAGTGGATTCAAGCTGTTTCACCATTTTCGTTCTGCACCTGACTCATCACTTCATTTGTTTTAATGACTTTAAAGTCTCCTATCCAGGGTAGGTTTGATGGTTGGGCTATGATCGATTGTGGCTGATGAAGTAAAACCTTATCGCTGACTCATATTGGGTCCTTGTAGATGAAACGGTTTAGGCTAGCTTCAAGTTTGTGATCGCCTTTGTCGTTAGCTAGGGCGACGCGGTGGTGAACTTGCCTTAGTAGAGCATTTATTTGCATACCATAAGCTCACGGATTATCGCTTGCAAGCTCCTTTGAGAGTAGTTTGGGCAAACCAATGTTGGGGCAGCAAGCAGTAATTGCGTAGTGTGAAGATACACCAGTAGCGCTGTTGATTGTGGCATTCATGGATGAAGTGACGGATTCAAGTATGTCTGTCCATTCACAGTTCCTATCCTCACATAGCATGTAGAGGTCGTTTTTCATCGTACGATGTTGCCGCTCGATGTTTCCAGAGCTTTGTGGCCGCCAGGGGCAGTGAAGTTCCTATGTTATGGACATTTGGGCACAGAATTATTTGTAGACTCACCGGTTAAATGAGTGCCACGATCCGATCAGTGGATATTATACGTGGTAATTCTCTGTGATGAAGAAAGAAGTGGTATAGATCACGGGCAGCATCGATTGCTCGGTCTCTTGTGGATGGTATAGCTGTGAAGTGCCAACTGAAGCTGTCTAGAATGGTAAGGATATAGCACTTTCCTTTGGAGTTGTGCATTGTGACAAAGTCTATAAAGAAAAGTTTGAATGTTCTCCTGCCTCGCTTGCAGTGACCAATTGGCCAACACGTGCGCTTCCCGTAGTTGCCTTTAGATTTTGCATCACAGGAATTGACGTAGGATTTTATGTCTCAATTTTTGAATTCCCACTCACCAGTAGTTGGATAGGAGTTCGCACATAGGTGTAACACGTGAGTGGTTAGTGCCTTTGTGTGCGTGTTTTTTTTAAGGTATCTGGTGCAGATCTTGTATGGCACGACTAACTTAGGAGAGTGATTACTGTCCCTTAACATTAGGACGGAGGTGCCTGGTCCCAGAAAAAAAAACTGGTTAAAGTGTTTTCTTAAAAGTACTGCTCGGTGGTCATCAGGATCTACATCGATTTCATCGAGCGAGTTGGATGATTCGAGGGCTCTAAAGATCTTCGAGAAGGCGTCGTCCTTCATCTGCTCAGCTGTGATACCAAGGTGGTTGCAAATCCTCTCAGTGAGAATGATGGAGGTTTAGTGGTATGCGAAGAATGCGTTCGTGATTCGCTTGTGGTAGTGGGTGTTCTGTGGTGTATGAGCTCAGGGGATAAGCTGCAAACTGTACACCTCGCCTGTACACTATGAAGGGACGTAGATGTGAAGGTCGGAGCCTTCTAACGTGAATGTTTTGCCTGCTGGGGTTGGGTCGCTGCATGTTTTCACCTTCTCGTGTTTGCAACCTCTGCTGAGCATGTCAGCCCACACATTCGATTCGCCCTCCACGAACTCTAGGATAAATTTGTAGCATGAGATTTCTTCCTGCCATTTTGGCATTATTGAACTTGTGTTGATCCAGATAAGTTAACAATCTGTGGTTGGTAAAGATGACTGACGAAAGGGCGGTTACGTAGGAAGTAATCGAATTTCAATATTGCCCATTTTATAGCGTATGCTTCTCCATTCTGTTGGGAAGCAGTTTTGTTCCATGGAGTTAAATGTACATAAGGCGACTGCTATTATATTTTTCTTTCCGTTATCGGCTTCCTGCATTAATATAGCTCCACACGCCACATCGCTAGCATCAGTGGTGAGTGCGAACAGCTGCAAAAAATCCGGAAACGAGATGACAGGTGGTGAAGAGAGTCGGTTCTTGATTTTTTGGAAACCCTTGTCGACCCTTTCAGTCCAAGCGAACGGTTTGTTGACTTAAGTTTGTGTATGGAGCTCATAAGACTTGAGAACATGCCGTACCTTATCTGTTCATGTAAACAAGTCTCTAGGAATTGTCTGATCCACACTAAACGCCCAATAAAACTTTGTAATTCTTTCTTTGATGTTGGGGGCTTCATTTCTCGGATGGCACGGACGTATTCAGAGTCGGCTTTGAATCCCTTGCTGTTTACTATGGAGGAACTTCACCTCTGATGTAAGGAAGGTACAAATTTGCGGAGGGCAATGAAGAGTTGTTCGAGAGCGAGTATGTATTTATCGAATGTCTTAGCGTGGACCAGGTTGTCGTCTATGTAGGATGATATGTTGTCAGGAGATGCGATGCGACAGTGGCTTGGGCTTCCGCTATGCAGCGTGAAAAGATCTACTCAGCTGAAGTAAGATCGGTTGCTGGGCGTGTGTACTGGTAGCATCGGTCTCTCCACGTGAACGCTGTTTTGTAGCGATCTTGCTTGTCGATTTCGATTTGCCAGTAGCCGCTGCGGAGATCAAGTAATGCGAAATATTTGTTGCCTTCACCAATCCTGTTGAGCAAGTGGTCAATCCGAGGCATTGGGTATGGATCGAGATCGACAAGGACCTTGTTGAGAGTTCTTTTGCATACATCAAATTTCTTGCATACATCGAATACCGGGTGATTGAAGCCTCTGGGGTTGGTGCACCTTTCAATGATGCCCTCAGTAACCATATGTTTTATTTCGGCATTGATGTTTGCTTCCATGGCAACTGGGTGTTATTTTTGGGCGCGAGATTGACCATTAGTCGGTATACGGACAGCTCGGATGAATGTACCTTTGATGCCGTTTGATGATAATCACGACCGTGTTTGCTAGAGCTGGACAGTTGAGAGTGCGTTAGTCGATTATTTGATCTTGATGGTTGTTTCGTTTCCATTTGTCTATTTATTCGACTCGATTGTTGTAGTCTACATGCAGTGTCATGTGAGGTCGTGCTGTCCATTTTTACACCTCGATCAACGTATTGTAGGGCTTCGCAGGCTTTGCCAATCGCTGTATAGTGGCTATCCATTGTCTTGACGAGGTGAGGGTATATGTTTGAGTTCCAATCTTTGACTTTCTCGCTCTTCAGCATTGCGTCTATGGTTGAGAAAACCACATAGACAGTCAAGTCGACCTAGTTGTCCTTCTTATTTTTATTTTTTATGCGGACAGCGGCCTCTCTGATGGTGTTTTTGAGTCGGCCAGCGAAGTCCATTAACTTTTTGCCATCCCGCCGTTGCAAGTCCCAAGCTCGACTTAGGTGCTGAAAGTTTGTCATCTGGCTGCCGTGGGTTCCTATAAGATAGGTCTTCAGTTTTTCAAAAGTGGATGTGTCTTGTTTGGAATCCACCATCTGCTGAAATATGCCTTGGTCGAGCAAGTCTTGGGCAGCCTTGACGAATTCTTCTTTCAAGCTGGGGTAAGTGGCAAGTTCTGGTATGACGTGGTTCATATAGGTCTAATTTAAGGCGGTGATGAACTAATTGATGTAATTTCCAGGGTAGAATCTTTTTTTTTTGTTTCATTGTGTCTCGCAGTGACTGTTGTCGCATTGCCAGTGTAATATAATGGCCGAGGGATTTTGTTTTATGCCTTTGGGTTTAGTTAGACTGAGAACCTTTCGGCTCAGCACATGGGTTAGTTAGGTGCAAACTTGAGCGCAGGTGTTAACGCGTGCGCTGGGAGGATGTGTCGTTCACAGATGTCAAAATAAAAATCCCAGATAGAAATTTTGACCATGGAATGTGAATGACATAATGCACCGGAAGCGCGCGCGGAGGATTTTGAAGAAAGTCGGTGAGTTGAGTTCCTGGCTCGGAAGAAGACGGTTGACTTTCGCTAGCTCGCCGAAGCCAGGCCAGTGGCCTTGTGTCAGGTGTGCACGTGATGGGTGGGGCAGATGGAAAAGTCATCATAGAAAGATTGTGCATCTCTCTTCCTTATGTCGAAACCTTTAACTCAAAGGAAATAAAAGGTTTCGTACCTGAACTAAGAAGTCGTTACGCGTTTTTCGTGTTTCGGGATTCCTATGTTCTATGTATATATGTTATGAACATTCTATGTACATTTCATGTATGGGTATGTTACACCAGATCGTAGTTGTGGGCACTTTTTGAGCCATGGATGGAGTCGGTATGGTGGCAGAATTCACCATGCTGTCTAAGTCAGCTTGTGTCTCTTTTATTTTCTCCTCGGATGGATGTGTCGGACCTGTTGTCATGTTGAGAAGTATTGCTTTTTGATCTATGATTAGATTGAAAAGTTTGGAGCGGTTGAAGTTGAAATAGTCCATATTTCTCATGTTGTACGCTTCTGAAAACAGTGTTATATACACGCGTGTGGTTGCAAGAAAAATAAGACTGACAAGAAGATCTAGTTTATTTCGTTTATTGAATAAATAAACTAGCGAATGGAATATCTGGCCGGCGGCAAGCGGTTGCTTTGATCTGGTCAGACGGTGTTGTCGGGTGACACTCTCAGTGACGGACGTCAATTCAACTGCTCGTGTGACTTCCACTTGCCCTATTTATATATTCCTGACATCAAACACCGGCTCCAGAAAACACTATTTGTGGGGAAAAATGATTGATTGAAAAATAGACTTTTTTTTATAACAGAGAATATTATGGGGATTTTGAATAGACTATACGCGGAGCTTATGCACAGAAGCCATGATTTTCTCAGTTGGACACTGGCCATTGTTGGGGCAACATCCAGTAGATGTTATTTTCTTCGGCAATGTCAATGTCTGTTGGTCTGTGTTTTGTGTGTTTTAGTAGTTAGATGCGTGAAGAGTCAAAGTGAGTGAATCAGAAGAGATTTCATGTATTACTATAAATTTCGAACTTGTTCCTTGAAATTATTCAAATCATTTTTTAAATTCTCTGTGAGAAAACGAAGCGTGAAGTTTGCTGATTTTCAGATCTTCTGTTTATTTCCGTCTTAAAACTCAAAACTATGACTCTTCTTTTGTGAATTATTTCCCCCATCACTGAAAAATCAAAACTTTAAAAAAACATTATTTTGTTTACATATTTAGTACAAACAATGGACGCCAGCAAATTGGGAGTGGATCATAAATGTTAACCCCTCAACCACGTTTCCAATTCCTAATCTCCACTGGACTTCAAAAGAGGGCGATTCCTTGTGACCCCATGTTTTATAGATAACCTTATCTAACCCTCAGGAGCGCTGTGATTGGCCAATTTGGCCCTTCGAACGTATATCCTCAACGGAATTCAATAAATCATTCATTGGTGTCAAAGTTCCCATTTAAACCCTCTACAAGACCAAATTTATAATCTCGCCTGTGGCTGAATAGTTATGGTAATTAATGATCTAAAAAACCCAGATGACACTTTCTACCTCTACTAACAATCAATACATTTCTGTGCATGTAAAATATACAATAATTACCTCATTCCCCAAAATAATAAAAACGGAATTCAAATATACTGCTCGAACTGGTCGAAGTTCCATATTGTACCACTAGTTGTCTCGAGTCAACAGTATATTCTATCGATCTGTCATGTGGTAAGGTGTTTTCTTATGATCGATTTTTTTCCTGTACTTTGTTCTAGTGTTTGCAATGGTTGGGAAGAAAAATGAAGAATAGAATGAAAAAAAAATCATAGAGTGCGTGAAATTTTCTTTCCATTTAGGAAAATTGTTGCTAAAATTCTTGTAGTAATTTACGAAGGTCTTTACTTCGATTTAGCACAAGGCCAAATGAATGGGGCACCCAATGAGACTCGAACTCACTCGTGTAGGTTTGCGAGTCTAACTTGCTAACCATTACACCACCAGAGGTGCCCTTTGCTAAAATTCTTGTAATGCTTTGAGAATCTTTTTAAGAATCTTTTGTCATAACTCAAGTGTATGAGTGTTATTCAAAATTTAAATGTGGTGAAATGTCGCTTAATGACCAAAAACGATCTGAACGACTTTTGACAAACTGAAATGATAAAAATCTTGAATATAATCACTGAAAACTTTTGTAGGATCTTTGATGAGATATTTAGCTTGATCTATGGCTGGTGTTTTTGCTTCTTTCAGAAGATGACTGATGAAGTCATTTTGTGATAATTACGGTAAGAAAAAATAAACAGTTTTTGCTTCTCTCTGAAGATAAGTGCTACTGATGAGGTCAATTTGTAACAATACTGGTAAGAAAAAAAAAAACAGTTTTTGTTTCTTACCCCTCTATTGGTGTATTCACCACCTGAGCAACATACAGCACAGGTAACCCCATGGTTATTATCATAAAGCATTGCTGACCTCACCATTATTATCATAAAGCACAGGTGACCCAATGGTTATTATCATAAATCACCAGCAACCCCATGGTTATTATCATTCACATGTGATGTGACAGGATTAATTTTTCAAACTGAGTACAACTGGTTTGAATTCAAAGTTTTCCTTCTCCTAGACTGATTGCCATAAAGATACCAGTCTGCCCTACTATATAACTCATCACTGAAGGGAAAATATTTGGATTCATACCTAGTGCTATATGAAAGCCAAACAGCTTCATCTAGTATTTGAACTTAGAACTCATTCTGGTATCTTCTGCAGTGATTCTAATGAGTTGAAAAGTGTGGAGACTTATATGGGAAACTGTCAGTCTTCCATGCAATCTTACCTGCGCCTGTGTCGAGCACTGGACTCAGATCCATAGTCTCTTGGATGCCATAGGTGTTTGGTAAAAACTGTGTAGCATTAGTAAATACAAAACAACTTGAGTGATGGATTGAAGATGAGGAGGTGCATATCAATATATTAGCCATTTTCTGTTATTGATCTCTTACCTGTATTCAATACAATGAAAATCAATATTATTTCTAAGCTTTATTCACTTTCAAAGAATTCTACCACTAGGCATCATTCATGTGTTAGGTAATATGGAGAAGTCACATAATTGGCACACTGACTAAATGATAATACTCAAAACAATAAACTATTCAGAACTATTTGGTGCAAATTATTTCATACATAAAATAAACAACTACTAATATTCAGCTGAGTCTAGCAAAAAGCAACAAAAATAAAACACTCCTGAGTCATGAGAATCAAAACCACTCTACAAACTAATGATCAACAAGATAAGCTGTTTAACCATTGCTCTTTATAAGGTGCCCCTATATGTAAAGGAAAAGAATTAACATTCTGGGATCCATTAACCTCAAGAAACCACAGGTATGAAAGCAAGATAGTATAGAAAACTGACAGTGGCCAATGCAGTGCATCCCTCCTCTATATTAAGCTAAGGACCAGAGCTGATATAGCTGGACATTAGTTTAATGACAGGAGTTGCCAGAAATATAACAACAGAGTGAATTAGAGTTTCCAGATCTCAAATTTTATTATTTCTAATGGAAAATTATACAATAAAAAGGGGTATTATTAGGTATTATTTATAATAACAAAAATTAAAGTGTATAAATACACGGAGCACACAATAAGTTTCCAGACTTTTTTCGTATAGGCACTTTTATTGATAGTACACACATGAAACTCTAGTCCCCTTCAAAGTATTCTCCTCCGGCTGCAATGCACTTGTTGTACCGTTCCAACAACTTGTAGCAAGCCCCATGGAAGTTCTCTTGTGTGAGCGTGTCAATGACTTTCGTCACAGCCTCTTTCATCTCCTCAATTGTCTCATAACGACAGCCTCTAAGTTTTTCCTTGAGCTTAGGGAATAACCAAAAGTCACAGGGAGCAAGGTCTGGACTGTAGGGAGGCTGAGGAACTGTCTTGATGCCCATCTTACTCAAATAGTCTGTGACAAGGATGGAGTTGTGGACTGGTGCATTGTTCTGGTGGAAATGCAACTGAGCCGATTTGAAGAGTGCTGGCCTCTTCCAACGGAATCTCTTCCTGAACTCCCTTAAAACCTCAACATAGTATTCCTTGTTGACTGTCTGTCCAGTGGGAACCCAGTGCATGTAGATCATGCCAGTGCTGTCAAAAAAAGGGATCATCAAAAGTTTGTGGGTGGATTTGCTCTGTCTGGCCTTCTTGGGTCTGGAAGAGCCAGCATGCTTCCACTGGGAACTCTGTCTCTTAGTCTCTGGGTCATAGCAGTAGATCCAGCTTTCATCACAGGTCACCAGAGCATCAAGAACTACGGGATCTGAATTGATCAGCTCGACCATCTCCATGACAACGTCTTTCTTTCTAATCTTTTCTGAGCACCCTTGGGACAAAGTTTGCACAAATCTTCCGCATCTTCAGTTCCTCGTGAATAATTGTGTTCCCACACTGACATAAAACAGTGCACTTATTGTCTCTATAGACACACAACAGTTCTTATCCATGAAATTCTTTATTTGGCCAATCAACTCTGATTTTCTGATTCCTTACTCCTCCCACACCTCTCATCATCCCTCACAGACTTCCTGCCTTCCTTGAATCTCTTATGCCACTCAAAAACTGATGCTCAATTCTTGCAAGATGCTCCAAAAGCAGTCTGAAGCATTCCATACATTTCTGTGGTATTTTTTCCAAGTTTAAAACAGAATTTTATTGCATATCATTCTTCTAAAGTGTCCTTACGTCCAGATTGCATTTTTGAAATTCACCAGCTGTGACAATCAGGCTTTAGTAGGGTGTATTTCAATTGCTGCTGTAGCTGTTCATTTCAACCTGAAATCATAAAAATTGGTCAGTCATCTCATAAGATGTATAGCAATAACATACTGAATTTTCAAGAGTCTACAAAAATTTTAAATGCCTGTCTGGAAACTTATTGAAGGTACCTCGTATATAATACTTATCTTTGGACTGCTACATATTCACATTTTTAATTAGTGTTTCAATGCTGTAGATTTTGGTAATAAATAATACCTAATAATATCTATTTTAATTGTATGACTATTCCACTATAAATAATAATTAACTTTTTTGAAAAATTGTTAAGGGTGATATAGTATATTTTTTCATGTATCATGTTAAATTGTTCGTTTGTTTGGTTTTATGGTATATCAACCTTTGTAGGTTATTTAACGCCTAATCCATTTTTATGTAAATAATCTGTTCTATTGAAAACAGTTCAGTTTAGCATAAGTACACAGTTTAATTGTCAAAAACATTTCTATTTCAAACTATTCAAGCAGTTATATGTAATAATTCAGTTAAGTGTAAATACAGTTTTAATGTCAAAAAACAGTTCTATTAGAAAAAAATTAGTTAAGCATAAGCACGCAGTTTAAGTGTAAGTACGGTTTAATTGTCAAAAACGTTTCTATTTCAAGCTATTCGTTTACTCAATTCATTTTAGCATAAGTATGCTGTTAGTTCTATTTAACCCATAGATAGGGCCCTATCAGGGGCTACCACTCTGGGCCAGAGTGGACCTGGGAGCGATGGCAATGAAGGGGTACTCCGCATTCCCCAAAGCTCCAACATTGCTGGAACCTCACCATCAGATTGTTTAGTGTCATATCCAGGACACTCGTTGGGGGAGTCTTACCCCTCTGCAGAGGTTCAGTCAGTGTATTCTACAGCCCCAGCTGACTGGGCAATATACAGAGTTAAATGTCAAACAGTTTTATTTCAGATAATTCAGTTCAGCATAAGTACACAGTTTAGATGTCAAAAACAGTTCTATTTCGAGCAATTCAGTTCAGCACTAGTACGCAGTTCCAATGTCAAAACAGTTCTATTTTAAACAATTCAGTTTAGCATAAATATGCAGTTTAAATGCAAAAATCAGTATAGTGAAAGAAGCATGGTTTAGTTCTATTTAACCCATAGATAGGACCCTTATCAGGTGCTACCACTCCGGGCCAGAGTGGACCTGGGAGCGATGGCAATGAAGGGGTACTCCGCATTCCCCAAAGCTCCAACATTGCTGGAACCTCACCATCAGATTGTTTAGTGTCATATCCAGGACACTCGTTGGGGGAGTCTTACCCCTCTGCAGAGAAGCAGTCGGTGTATTCTACAGCCCCAGCTGACTGGGCAACATGTTAAATTCAAAGGCTCAATTTCTTTTGATTCTGATATTTATGCATGGATTTAAATCATTATCACATTAGTGAATGTCCAATTTGTAGAAAAATGTTAGTTTATGTCTTTCTTATGAGTGTGAATATTATTATTTTTGAGGGATTGAGATTTATGTGAATCAAAATTGTTTTAGCATAAGCCCAATCAATTGACAAATATTCACATTGCCCTTAGGGATTTATCATTATATGGAACTACTCTTAAAAGTCTGAATCAACATTATCATAGACTTGCTGAAATACCCAACTATGCAGAGTAAGAAGTCAAGACTTGAATTACAACTGGTTATAATAATAATACAATGATTACTGAATAATTTACAAATAACAATTTTTATTATAAAAGTTAAATCTTCTTAAAAGAAAACAGATTTACAAATTATATATATTTGCAGTACTTAGCTATATTACCAATAGGTTGTAAGATAGACATTATTTAAAATAAAGGTGTCAAGTTAAGGATAATTATTCATATTTAAAAGATGTTTCATTTGCTTTTATCATTGATTTACTATGAGTCTTGTTTACACTGAGTGTAGTATACAAAAAGCAACTTTCCTTTCATTCATTAAGGTATAAATCCTTTTAGATTAAAAAGATTTACCAATTAAATTTCATGAATTATTTTATGAAGCTAATATTATTCCATGAAACAATTTCAGAGTTTTGTAGAGAAATATTATTTTTTTAAAATTAGGTGCACAACACTCAAGTGATTTCCTGATCTAAATATTCTAATTTTCCATAAAAATCAATTTGGTGGAATATTTATGTTGTTATTATGACATTTCCTCCTGAAGCTTTTACAGTGTTAGGGGTAGGGTTATTGAAAGAAACTTGAACAAAGTGAAACATCATAATAAATATATGAATGTACATGCAAATTGGTTTTCATATCTTATTTCTCTTTCATTCTGTCAGATATTTCAGCCATATATTTATTTACTCTTAAAAAATAATACTATTTTATATCTCTAATATCTCTATAAACTTAATTAGTAATTTTTAATTAGAATATTTTAGTAAAACAGATAATTTGTTAATTTGTTTTTTGAAGTTTGGAAATTTAGATTCTGCACAATTAGTTATGTCTCAGAGCAACATGGCTTCCTACTGATAATTGTCTATCATTAGACACTTGTTTCTTGATGAGCACCCTACTTTCTCCAAGCCTTGTCAGCAGGATGTAGAATATGATAACTGCAAATGAAAAAAAGAATGTTCTGAATATGACACTAAACGGAATCAGATAGGGTGGCTTTTGTTCTGGAGCTCTGGAAAGTATGCAGTACCACTTCATTACCATTATTCCCAGATCCACTCTGACTTAGAATGATTGCACCTGTTAGGGTCACATCTAAGGGTCAAATAGATCATTTTAAAAATTATAATTGGATCAGAATATATCAAATGATATAACTGTGTGCAAACAAATGATTATTATTTAATAGAAATAGTTGCTTTAAACCATATAATTGTGTATAAATTATTGGATTGGAGACACTTTTGACAGGAATGAAATACACAGATTGCAACCAGGGTGTCCTGGGTATGATATCAAATTGCATCTGGTGATGAGGAGTAAAAGCCCCAACTCTAAGGGGGTGTCCTGGGTATGATACTAAACTGCATCTGGTGATGAGGAGTAAGAGTCCTTACCCTAAAGGGGAGTCCTGGGTATGGTACTGAACTGCATCTAGTGATGAGGAGTAAGAGCCTCTACCCTAAAGGGGTGTCCTGGGTATGATACTAAACTGCATTTGGTGATGAAGACTAAGAGCTCCTATCCTAAGTGGGTGTCCTGGGTATCGTACTAAACTACATCTAGTTGTGATCCTATTGTATCACATTTTTGTATAGTTCATTTATTGATCCTGTCTTTGCCCATGCTATATTTGAATCATCCACAGACAAGGAATGACACAATCCATCCGGAACTTCTTCTGACAGTTGGAGTGATCCGTTGGAACAAAGTTGCCTGGGTGTTGGCAACTTAAAAACAAGAAGAACTCTCCATCAACAATTAACAATCATTTATTGTTTGATGTTCAGACTGCATAAAGTAGCACGAGAGAGAGAGAAACTGTAAGGGTCTACGAACAGACACAAAGAGACATGCACCCCCCAGCCCGACAGAACTCTCTGAATGCAAAATTCTAACTGACAACTGACCAACTGGCTAACTGACCACTTTTTAAAAATTCACTAATTTTTATATATTTAAATTCAAGATATCGGGGGGGGGATGTCATCTTGCTGAATTATTGCATCATCTCTCACGTATCCAAAATTCACTGTTTTTACTTTTCCAATCAAACCTGTCACAGACAAGATATGAATCCATTTTGTTCACATTTTGGGCTTCCTGTATTGAACGTTATGTACTCGCTTAAACTTTCCAATTTGGCTTACATCTCAGCTCTAAGACCTCAGCCAACCCAACAGCCTTCTGAAAAACTCATGATCCAATCAAACCAGGCAATAAAATAATTAACCATCACAGCAACTGTGCCACATAGTGCTGAGGAGTAAGAGCCCCTTTTCTAAGGGGATGTCTCTGGTATGGTACTAAACTGTATCTGGGTGTTATATAATTAAGGTAATGATTTTTTTTTGTATTAATCATTTTTCGTTAATTATATTTTATTATTTAGTTTGGTAAGTCTTTAAAATACTCAGTGTCTCTTAGTTCAGATGCAATCTTACACTCACACAGAAAGGATATGACAATCATCATCAGTCATAATAAACCCCCAGACAGGAAATGGGGCTGGACAGCTGTTGGAGTGAATTGAGTGGGTGGATGATGTTATGCCTGGAAGAAATGTCCTGAGAATTTTGAAAAGACCAAAGTTGACATTTAGCCTTTGAAGTGCATAACTGGGATTTTCGGATCTGATCAAAGCAGATCAGTTTTGGTCTCGACCGGCAGAGATGGGTTGAGATCTTGGACACCACAAGATGTGCTATGTGTGAAGGAGGAGGTCAGCATAATATGGTTAGCATATTCTTTTATGATTTGTATCTCTCTACTCATGTTGCCAAGGACTGAAGGTAGAAAGAAATAAACTTGGTCGTAACGCCTGTATCTGTATTACTGTTGTTATTGATATCTTTATGAGCATACAACATGGGGATAAGGATTAAGAGCCCCTACCCTGAAGGAGTGTACTAGGTATGGTTTTAAACTGCATCTAATGATGAGGTTTCATTTTTCAGGCTTTGGGGAGTGTGGAGTAAATCTTTACTGCCATTAGTCCCAGGTCCACTTTGATCTGGATTGCTCATACCTGTTAAGGTCTTATCAATTGATGAAATAATTCTGATTGGAAATTCTGCCCTGTTGTCAGGGACTGTAGAATATGCTGACTACTCCTCTGCAGAAATGTAAGAACCCCAAGAACAAGTGTCCTGGATATGACACAAAACAATCAGATGGTGAGGTACCAGTAATGATGGACCTCAAGGGAATACAGAGTACAACTCCACTGCCATCACTCCCAGGTCTACTCTAGTGGTAGCACCTGATAGAGACCTATCTATGGGTTAAATAGAACTAAACTGTATTATTGGAATTAGAACTGTTTGACTAAACTGAATAACTTAAAATAGAAATGTTTTTGACAATTAAACTGTGTACTTATGCTAAACTGAATTGTTTGAAATGGAACTGCTTCTGACATTGAAACTGTACTTACATTAAACTGAATTGTTTATGATAGAACTGTTTTGACATTTAACTGTGTGTAAACAAAATCTATACTTATTCTTAGCTGAATTAGAATTGACTAAACTGAATAGCTTGAAATAAAAATACTTTTGACAATTAAACTGTGTACTCATGCTAAAAAGAATTGTTTGAAATAGAACTGATTATTTGCATAAGAATGGATTTGGCGATAAATAACCTACAAAGGTTGATATGCCATAAAACCCAAATAAACCAACCAAACCTGTTTTTGACATTGAAACTGTACTTACACTAAACTGAATTGTATAATATAGAACAGTTTTGACATTTAACTGTGTGTAAACTAAATCTATACTTATACTAGGCTGAATTAACTGAATTTATAGAATATACATTTTTTTAGTCTTAAAATAAGAACATTCAAGAAATTTTGGATCAAAACCACATTAACATTAAAGTTACATTTTTATATTTTTCAACCAATCAGCTAGAAGCACAAAATAAGAACATTCTAGAAAATCCGGATCAGAAACTAATTAACAGAAAATTTTTAGGCTCTAAAACAAAGAAGTAAAAATACGAATCTGATTGGTCAAGAAATGTCTACACACTTATATTTTAGAACTCACAATAAAACTATTTTTTGATCCACTACTAAATATAAATAATGAAGAATTAAATCAACCAGGTCAGTTGTCGGTCATTCAATTCATTTCTTCCACAGCCAAAAAGTCATTCCACCTACTACTCAAAAAGACTTTTCACTAGGGGTCAGGAAAACAGCATCAGAGCCACGATTAAGATTCAAAGAAAAAAGCTTGTGAACTTTCTTTCATCAATGCGATGCATTGTTGCCAAAATCTTAAGAAAAAACACAGTGTAGACTAAATTAAAGCAAACACCCATACATACGGTCCATCATTCATATACACACATACCCACATATGTAAGTAAAGACAATTATTTTTATCCAATTTACTTCGGCCAACCATGGAACCATTTATTTGACAGACTTTATTAACATTTAAACACACGCACACATGTGAACAATCTTATTTTCATTTTACTGGCCATAACTGTATTTCTACAAAAGGCCACTCACACATTATGTTTCTCCTTTATTTTTATTCCTGTTTTGTTATGAATATTAAATTGTTTTTTTTTTAATGTTCATTGTTGTCATATTTCATTTGCTTTACATGCTTGCAAAAATTTGTGTTGTATTTGTGGTGGAACTAATCGTGAAGTAATACCTGTAAAATACAGACGAGAACTCACTCTCACTTGCTACATGCACCTACTACAAATTAGAACTGTTTGAATAAACTGAATAGCTTGTTATAGAAATGTTTTTAACAATTAAACTGTGTACTCATGTTAAACTGAATTTTAAAAAATAGAACTGAAGTATTTGTCGCTGCCTCCCACCAGACACGACTTGACACAAGGTCAAAAGCCCGAAGGCCAATTAAAGTGGGGATAAAGGGGAGGGGAAGGTCGGGAAGGAGCCGAGACTCGAACCCTGCTTGTCAGTGCTGCTCATCAGCTCACTTAGTGCAATGTGAGCCTGATGAGGCAAGCGGTTTCACGAACCCAAATGTGGGTCCGGGCACGTATGCCTGTTTACGGCTTAAACTAGACGCTTGGTCTAGTGCCGTAGAAAGGGGACAAAAGTGCAGCTCGCCCACCCGAAGGTTGCCCAGCCGAAGCTGGGGGCCTATTCGGCCCCGAGTCTGCTCTTCGTTTCGAGCACCCATCCGGCACGAATGCCAGACGGCCCAGCTAAAAAGCCGGGAGCTGACTATTTGCATAAAAATAGAATTGGCATTAAATAACCTACAAAGGTTGATATGTCATAAAACCCAATCAACCAACCAAAACAACTAACTTGAAAGTTATTCATTCTAGGTAGAAATACTTAACGCAATATAACTATGCAAACAAATGATTATGGATGCACGAGAAAAAGAGCAATTTGAAGCAAATACAGTGAAACATTGAAAATATTGTTAGGATTACAATTAAACCCTTCCCTTGATGATTGTCTCAATTTCACCACAAAGAGAAAAATTCTTTATCTTAAAATCTTCCATCTAAGTATGTATACCAAAATTGATACATCAAGTTTGGCTGTTTATCGAGGACAGACAAATGCTTTCCATTTATTAATATAGATTTAGAGTTAATTCACACACACGCATGCATACTCACATGTATATATGTATATGTGACATGTTAAGAAGGTTTCATTATCTTTTCTGTGGATGCCAATGGATTGGAGACAGCACAACGAACACGTCCATTTCTATATCCCGGGTCTTTATTTGTAATGATACATAAGTAACACCGGGAAGGCCTGTAACTCTAAACGGTGAAAACCCTGGTTCAGTTCCTCATGCAACATCTTCCCTTTTATAAAGAACGAAAAAAAGATCAAATAAAAATTAAGATAGAATGTATTAAACATGTAGCAGCCACAGATCTATTTCCTTTCGCGAATCAATGCCCCTGTTAAGAGAATCGGTCACTCACTGACCAATCAACTGGCAGAGTGCATTAATTCCTTCTCCCTCTAATGAACTATTTTTCTGGTCCCTTTTCTGTAGAACGGACAACGTCAGAGAGAGTCTGGAGCTAGCAGAAGAAACATATCTCTCTCACATGACTGCACTGATTCCACATGGAACACTTCGCTCACTGCTAGCTTTAAACACGCTTCCCACGAACCAAGGACCAACATACAGACCAGCGACGCAAAGAGACACTTTCTCACTCTCACTCCTTCACGCCTGCTACTGTAATAAACCTTACTTTGTTGTGTTGTTAAAAGAAGTTTTGTTATTCATTTGTGTTGCCTAAAATATATAGTGTTAGGGAAATTATCAAATTTCCCGAAACGCTAAAAACACTTTTAATGACCTAGGCATTCATTGGTAGACTACCCTCTTGCCTAACAGGGATTATTCTGCCCTTTTCACTTTATGTTGTGAAATCCTTAAATCTAGCAGGATCTCTTATTACTCTTCCTGGCCGTGTTGTTCTCACTCTTTCTGGGCTTGGTTGTGTTGGGGATGGTGTCAAGTTTACGCTTTCTCTGATCTCACTTACATATCTACATGTCTCTTCTGTACCCAGTCCTCGCTATGCATTTGGCTGGTAAATCAATGATGTTAGTGGGGGTGCTTCTACAGTTTTTTTCAAGTCCACCCAATTCCGTCAATACAATTCCCCATCCACTTTTACATGGTATGACCGCTCGTCTCCGCCATACATTTGCTTTCTTCCACTATTTCTGACCATTTATGTGTGATTTAATCCATACTACATCTCCAGGATGCAGTGGCTGAAGTGATTTTGCTTTGTGATTGAAGTGATGCTCTTGCCTCCTGCAGTCCCACTTCAACTTTTTTAGATTTTTTGGCAATTCTAGCTTGAGTAAATCCTCTCTAGTTGGGAGAAGTGTTTTTGTTCTCCTTGACATCAGCTTCTGAGCTGGCGATAAGAAACCTTTAGCTGACGTATTCCTGTGATCCAACATTGCTAGGTATGGATCACCTGTGGGGATTTAGGAATTAACAGTAAAACTCCCAACCGGATATTGACTCGTCGGCTGCCAGATACAAAATGTATAAACGCGTCGCCACGCATAAGGCTACACGCATCCATCCGGTTTAAAATCAGAAAAAAGAAAAATAATAAAATGTAAAGTAGCCAATGGGAAGCGGTCGCGCCAAAATTAGAAGGATTTTGGAATAGCGAATTTGGAGCCGGTGAAGAAAGATAAATATTCAGGTTTTCTGTGAACCGACCTCTTTTCGGGTAGTGACGTCGAACCGACAACACCGATTTTACTATCTGGTGTTTTTGGGCACCACGCTGCGTCTTGGGACGTAGCGTTGGTTAGTCCATTCACCAAGTAAATAAAGGATAGTATGGAAGAAATGTTTTCGTCTCTTATCTGTTTTTATCTTTTCCTTTTGTATATTTCTTTTGGACTTTCTTTGGGCAAGGCATTGCGCCAGCCAGTCAACGTGGGGTAAAATAATATAACCAAAATAGGGAGTCAGATATCTTACGGCAACACAGCCTTGCCCTTAGCGCCTGACTACCTAAAAACCCTTTCAAAACCCACACTGGTGACCTCGACGCTAAAAACCTTCAAACCCCACACACCCTTATCTTCCATCGCTCCCCGGAAAATATTCTTTGCCATCATTACCGCAGATTCTACTTTGCCATTTGCCTTGCTATTGTATGGACTGACAGCTGTATGTGTAAAACACCACTTTTTTCGCAAAGGTGGAAAATTCCTGGATTCTAAACTGAGGCCCATCATCAGTTACCACCTGATCTGGTATTCCCTGCCGTGCAAAATGGTGTTTAAGTTTAGTTATCACTGTCTTTGCATGTGTACTTGGAAGATGATCAATTTCCCTGAAGTTGCCCATGTAATCAACTGAGCAGAGATAGTCTCTATCTGCAAACAAAGAAATCCACTCCCACTTTTGCCCAGGGTCTGTCAGGAACTTCATGGACCATTAATGGTTTGGCAGGATTGGCTACTTCATATTTTCTACACGTGGGGCATTTTGAAATATAGTCTCTGATGTCACTGTTCATATTTGGCCAATAAAAACATTCTCTTGCTCTTCTGCAACATCCTCCGATTCCTAGGTGTGGAATGCTGCTTTTCTTTCAACACAGCCCACTGGGTCATCGGAACCACTACACAGTTTCCTCTGAAAATTAAGCCGTCTTGAACAGTTATTTCATTCCGCGTGCTAAAATATGGTCTCACCTCTGGGTCAAGATGTATTTTGTCTTCTGGCTATCCCTCCACAATTACCTGCTGCAACTGCTGCATGCCTTCCTTCGTAGCTGAGTGCATTTCGAGTAGCCTTCTCTCTGTTACAGGAATATATTCAGCTTCCTTGACATCATCCTCATCGTCCATATATTCACTGCTCACTCCATGAAAGTATGCTCTTGATAGTATGTCTGCAACGAACATCTTCTTACCTGGATGGTAAGCATGTAGTCTCATCAACATGTTTTGCAGTCGTTTTGGTCATTTCCTCAATTCTTTTTTCATTATCGCTTCCAATGGCTTATGATCAGGCAGTACCATGATCTGTCGACCAAACGTATATTAGTGAAACCGTTCACATGCGTAGACTACTGCTAGCAGTTCTTTTTCAATTTGTGCATACCGGGTTTCTGTGTCTGTAAGCACTCGGCTGATATAGGCTAGAGGTTGACCTTCTTGCAGTAGTGCAGCCCCCATGCCATTCTCACTTGCATCACATTGAATGACCACTTGTTGGGGTCAAAGTACATCAATACTGGTGCCTCACTCACTAACTTTTTGATTTTCTCAAACTCCCCTTCATGAATTTTGGACCACGTCCATGGCACATCTGTTTTCACTAGATTTCGAATTGGGGCCATCACCCCCCCACAATCGTTGAACTCCCTTTATGTCTGTTAGGCACGGCATATCTTTTATTGCTTGTACCTTCTCAGGATCAGGACGTAAAACTGTGGCGAGAGAAATCACACACGCGGCAGCTCAAAGCGTGCATGAATATGTCTGGTGTGTAAAATGAGATCAGGGAGAGAGAAACGGGCAACTGGGGAGAACGAACTCACATCCTCCCAATCGTGAATCATGTTTAACGTCAGGACTACTTACACGCTGGCGCGCATGTAAATTATCACATTGTGCGATTGACCCGGATTTGGCATTTTGGTATGATTATTTAAGTCCTGCCTGAATGCACCGGGGAGAGAGGCATTTTTCGTCTCCTCTCCAGTTGTTTGGGTTGCATTCGGCCAGGCGTGCTCGCCTCAGCACGGATCTGGTCGGGTGTGCCTAGGCACTAGAGATTTTCCTCCGACCTCAGGGGGCTGTCCCCCCAGGCTTTTATGCCCTCGGGGGGGGAGTAACTGCCTGGCACCTGAGGCGCCCCTAATAAGGGGAATGCCGACGGGGAGGAAGGTATTTTTGACAATGCCGGGTGCGTGTGGGCTTCAGCCCGACTCGTTCATGTTCAATCCTAAAAGTAAGAGCAAGATAAAAAATGAGAAGATCACAAGATGGAAATTGGAACTTGCTTGTTTCAGTTATGATATAGCATATCGTTCAGGAAAACAGAATGCAACTGGAGCTGGTCTGCAGTCGTTGCTGATTGCTGGATCGTCGTCTCATGGTATCTGCCAGGAAGGTGTATTGAGGAGACCAAAAGTTGTCTTAAGAACACTTTTTGGAGTTAGCTCTTAGAAGAGCTGTTTGAGGATGGTAAGACTTTCTGAGATTATCTCTGAGAAGAGTTGTTCGAATGAGAAAACGGCAGCTGTGATTGGTCGGGTTGGCTGTGCTGGATCTGCGGCTGTGATTGGTTGGATTCCACGTCTTCTGCTTCGGCTGGTGGTCAGGATGTAGACCCCACATTCGGTAACTTGGTTTGGTGGTGAGGAGGCAGACCACATGCTGCAGGGAGAGGTAACGATTCCTCTCCTAGGGCTAAGCCTAGCGCTATTTGCCACTGCTTCCCACTAGACAGGACGACACAAAGGACGGTTTATAGTGCGGGTTGAGGGAAGGGGAGGTAGGGCTCGAGCCAAGACTCTAGCCCTGCTGAACTATTCTGGTCACCAGCTCACTTAGTGCAATGAGCCTTGCTGGACATGGACCCAAACATGGGTTCATTCACGGATGCCTGATTTTAACTTAAACTGGACCAAGAGGTCCAGTACGATACAATGCTGTCTATGACATCCTCGCCCACCCGAAGGTGGCCCAGCCGAAGTATGCAGCCATTCGGCCTCGAATTTGTCCTTGACCCTGAACACCGCGCCAGGCCGAAGCTCGGTGGAGTTAGACAGGGCACGACTTGACACAAGGTAAATGACCCAAAGGTCGGTTTATAGTGGCAGTTGAGAGTGCTTATATAGTATTAGCCACTGCTTCTCTGCTGGTAGAGGGAAGTATTTCTGTACACAGGAAGTTCCTTTATTAAATATATGTGATAATGGGATACTTCATTATACTTTGAAGAGGAACTTCTGAATATGATATATTTTATCCTGTGGTAACAATTTTGTCTCCGAAATGCTAGCAGAATTAACTCCTTTTGATAAATAGTTCGGTTGTTGTTAACAGAAGTTCACTCATGACGTACGTACGATGTTTTATTGTCGGACATCACGGGTAACTCAGCGTTTTTGCTAAACCGGATATTTAGAGTATCGTAGACGGGACGACTACGATATACATTATAAAATAATAGGTCCACTTAGAGATTTGTATTTTTAAGAATTATTTACTTCGTTCTTACACACGTGTATGTTTCCAGTTTGTTGCTTTCGTCAGAAAACATATGTGGCACAAGGCCATATGAATGAAGCATCCAATGAGACTCGAAATCACTCGAGTAGTTTTGTTAGTCGAATCTTTTTGAGGTTTTGTATCGGTTTATATAGAGGGCACTGTTGTGTGTTAGATTTCTCTTCCTCCTCCTCCTCCTCCTCCTCCTCCTCCTCCCTTTCCCTTTCTCTTTCTCTGTCTTTACCCCAATTAGTCTTTGGTATTTGATACGTTATAAAGTTTTTCCTTGTTTTACTCTGGGTCGTTGTGTGTGTATGTGTGTGTGTGGTTAGTTGATATTTTATAGAGTTTATTGCTCTTCTTTTGTGTTAAAGTGGTTTTGAATGAAAGAAATTTGGAGGATGAAATTTTTTAGGAATGTGAGTGACACTAAAGCCAAGTTTAGTATTTAACAGTGCAGTGTTTTTAGGGGGCTTTAGTGCGCAATATTAAACGGTAATTTCAAACGGTAAGTTTAAACTGTAAGTTCCGCAGCTTTCTAGTTCAGATACTGATTCGAAAAGATAACACGGACAATAAAGTTTTTAAAAGAAATTTTATACAAAAGAAACGAGAAAGAAAGGGATAGAAAAGATAAAGTGTGGCAAATTTTGGTGCAATTTGCTGGATCTTATCTGAGAGAGTGTCCGGGAAACAAAGTTCTTTGAATTTCAG
Organism: Sepioteuthis lessoniana; assembly: GCA_963585895.1. Classification (NCBI taxonomy): domain Eukaryota; kingdom Metazoa; phylum Mollusca; class Cephalopoda; order Myopsida; family Loliginidae; genus Sepioteuthis; species Sepioteuthis lessoniana. Next base: position 79,802 of record CAUZXS010004788.1, on the reverse strand, counting down.
TATTTTTCTGTTCTTTTTTTTTTTTTTGTTTGTTTTGTAGAAATGTTTCAGAGTTCTTTGAATTGTAAGTCTTCTTTAAAGTTCTTTACTGCAAAATTCTCGGTTGAATTTTCTTTCAGTCGTTTAACTTGGTAGAATTTCAGTAGTCAACTTTCGCTTAATTTTACTTTATATCTAGGGAAGCTCCATTCAAGAAGCGAGTGACGAAATCCATCTGCTAGATTAAATTTTTCGTGCCTTTACAGTTTGGTCCCCAAATTCATACTGAGGATTCAGTAGTAGTTCTCGACAAAAGAGGAAGTCATTTTTTGGTGCTGCACAGTCTGGGATTACTTCTCACTTTTCCACTCTGGCAAAGTCAAGTGCTGCATGTGTTCGGCTTGATTTTTTTCTAAGAAATAAATTTTTATAGAATTCCTCTTACTTTTCTTCTGTATGTGTGTATTTGTTCCCTGTGTGTGTGTGTGTGTGTGTGTGTGTGTGTGTGTGTGTACAGTTTGGGTTTGATAGTTCCTGTATGTGAGGGTATAATTTTGGTCTTGATTTTTTTTCTTTTGAAGTAGTTTGGTTTAAAAGATTTTGGCAATTACTTTTTACGATTAATTTGTGTTTGTGTGTATACATATATATGCATATATGTGTATGTTTGTTTCCGTTTGTGTATGAATAATTTATGTTTTATTCAATGTTTTATTCAATTTATTCATGAATTTTTTTTCTTTTATTTGAAGTAATGTGAAATCGTTAGTTTGATATATGGGCATGGTTTTAAATTTACTTTGACTATATTTGTATAGGTATTTAAATGCTTTTAATTTTCTATTTTCTGATATTTTAATATAGCTTTTGTGGGGTGATACTCTGGTATTGAGCGATTGTGTTGATCCTATGTATACTTCTTTACATTTGTTACATTCGATTATGTAGACTACGTATTTGGAGTTACAGCTTAAGTTTTTATTTATTCTGAATTTTGTTTCCGGATTTTTAAAGGAATCGGATTTTACTTCAATAATTATATCACATACTCCATATCTTTTATGCGTGCATTTGGTAACTCTTTGTATTGTGTTTTTCCCGAATGTAGAAGAAGTGAGTATTTTTTAAAGATTTTCGGGTTGTCTCTGGCTTTTAATGACTTTTGTTGTGCCTCGTATTTCTTAGATTTTGTTATTGCTTTTAAGTTCTAGACTTTTCTTATTATTCCTGTGAATAGTTTTGGGTTGTTTTAGTTTAGACTTTGTTGCGGATGCAGCACAAAGTCAATTTTAAGTGGAATTTAAATGGTTTGCATTCAAATTTTTCCTTCTCTTAGACTGGTTGCCATACTATGGTTAACGAACCAAGACTGTCCTACTATTTACCTATAGTTGGAGGAAAAATAGTTAGATTCATAGCTTTCCCAAGGGTATTAGGATTATTAAAAATACAAACAGCCTCGTCCAAGATTTGAACTTAGGTCCATGTGTCCATTTCCTAAGATGCTAATCATTACACCATGAACACTATATATATATATATATATATATATATATATCAATGAAATTTTTAGTTCAAAAGACTTGGAAACCAAAAAATTATTTACATTCAAGAAATGAGTATTACTGGTTCAGTTTTTCTAAAAAATTTTGTAGCATATCAACATTTTAAAAAATTTTCTCAAAAACTTATTGAGAAATAATTAAAAAGATAAACATCTATCATTTTGTCTCATCACATTTGTATATCTAATGTATATATATGTGTGTGTGTGTGTGTACAACCAAAATTGTACCATCTCTGCTAGGATCAGAGAGTATCCCCCTACTCTTCCGCATCAGATCAAAATGTATGACCTAAGCCTTCTGCCTGAGAACCGAGAGTCACTCCCAAGTCTTCAGAGTTGGATCAGTGTCACAATCCACCCTTCGGCCTAAGACCATAATACCTCTCCCCAGCTTTCAGCCTTGGATCAGTGCCTTCTGCCTGAGTGTCTCGTCCAAGACTTTAGCCTAGAAACAAAGTGTACCAGTATTGCTGGGAATTTACGAACCTAATTCCATATAAAATGAGACGATACTTTTTTGGTGCAGGTATTCATCTTCGTATATTCCAGGTAGGATACTTTAACTCAATCATCAAAGCAAAAATATGAGATGACTTTTTAAAACACACGTGGTGTTCTCATTTACAGAGAGTAACTATAAACCAGGAGCAGATTACCTAACACTTATTCATTGTGGAATTAGGGGCTGATAACTCAGACCCGACAATTAATATTATAAGTAGTTCTATCAAGTACTGACTTGAGTGATAATTATATCACTCCTCTTTACTTGCTACCAGACTTGTTCTATCATTTCTCTAACACCTAATAGTTCTCTGAAGAAATCCTAGAGCTCCCAGTCGAGCTTTGGGTTGTTCCATGTGTCTGTCAGAATCCTATTTTCGTTTGAACACCCACTTACTACCAATAATTTTCCGTTTACTAGGTTGTCCCATACTTTATTAGTATGAAATGAATCAATTTCACTTTCCATTGCTTTCACCCCTTCAATGTTCTCATGAAAGTGCTCCTGTCACTGTTAATGGGTCACTTAATCTGTAGATCCATTCACCATACTGATCTAATCCTTGGTGATCTTCGTGGTCCTGTGGCCTCTTGTGAATCGTCATCATCATCACTGCTGATATTTTGACATTCAACTTTCACTCTCTTCCCTGTTCACCTATAGATGCTGATTCATTAAAGATGACATCTCCGCTATGGAAGACTCTCGATGTTTCTTTACTAAACTGAATTGTTTGAAATTTAATTCGGCGTTAAATGACCCGAAAAGAGTTCATACGTCGTAAATCAACCAAACAACCAACCAACCTAAAACAATTGGGTCTCTTTTTGTTGATGGGATGTTTTGATGTGATAGATTTTGATTCAGAAGCACCAGTTTCTTTTTCTCTAATTTTTGTTTCTTTGTGCAGTAATCTTTTAGTCACTAACGCTCATATAGGCACATCTTGACTTGCTTCACCAACATGTCATAAGAATCTGAAAGGCTAGTCAAGTGATGTACAACTCTATCTTCCTCATCAATCAAAACACCGATGATTGACAACTCTTCGAATATTTTCGTCACCAACTTTATATGCTTGTGAACAGAGTCACCTTCTTTCAGTTTAAGTGAATATAGTCTTCTTAACACTGGTTTATATGCCCACGTTTTCTTTTGAAATTGGTCCGCCAATTTTTTCCGCACCACTGCCAGATCGTCTGGATCCCCAATCAAGTATAAAAGTGACAGTTCCACTGGCAGTACAATTGTCACCAAGGCCTGATCTTTCCATGATAAGTATTTTGTCCGTAATATTGCATCTAGTCCTAGAGTTAGGAACACTCTTCGTCTCATTTACGATGTTTCATAAACTGTCTCTAATTAATGACATCTTTCATTGTACTTTCCAAGTGGCGTAATTTGTTCCATTCAACGGCACAAGATGAACAAGTTTTGTTTCTATCGCCGTGTTCCAGATTTTCAATCATAAAACGACATGAAAACGTTCTCTGTGAACGTCAAATCAAAATGACCGAAATAATTTCGCCATCCTTATTATCATCATACGTTGCCTGGGCCCATAACCTACTGTTGGGAATTTACGAACCTAATTCCACATAGAAATGAGACCCACCTTTTAAAGTTCAGGTATTCATCTTCCAGGCAGGATACTTGACTCAATCAACAAAGCAGAAACATAAGAACGACTTTTAAAAACACAACAGTTACTATAATTAGTAGTTATATCAAGTACTGACGAAAGTGATAATTTCAACAAGTGCAACTTTCTGCCCAGGATCAGAGAGTATCACATCAGCTTTCTGCCTAGGATCAGAAATTATCCCCACAACCTTCATCCAAGGATCAGTGTTTCTCTCCAGTTTTATGCCTTCAGCGTAGGATAAGAGAGTATTCCACCAGCCTTTTGCCAAGGATCAAAGTATATTTCTTCAGATTTATTTCCTCCAGTCTTCTGTCTAGAATCAGTGAGTATCCCTTGAGTCTCTTGTATAGGATTAAAGTGTATTCCTTTAGCTTTCTATCGAGGATTAGTGTAAGTTCTCAGTCTTCAACCTAGGATCAGAGTATATTCCTTTATCTTTCTGCCTAGGATTAGTGCATCCCACAGCAACCAGTCTAGTACCCAGCCTTCTATATAGGATCAAAGAATATTTCAACTTTCTGCCAAGAATCAGTGCGTCCCCCCAGCCTTCAGCACAGAATCAGTGTCTCTTTCCAAGTTTCTTCCTAAGTGTAGTGTTTCTCCTCATTCTGCCAAGAACCAGAGTGTAGTTCCACAACTTTCTGCATTGGATCAGAGTGTATCCTCCAGCCTAGGATCAGTGTATCCCCCAGCTTTCTTCTTATGATTAGAGTATATATCCCCAGTTTTCTGTCTAAGATCAAAGTATATTCCCTAGCTTTTAGCATGTATCAACCCAGCTTTCTACATAGGATCAGAGTTTATCCAACCAGACTTCTGGAAAGGATCAGAGAATATCCCTGAAGGTTTCTACCAAGGATCAGATTGTATTTTAGCTTTTTGCCAAGGATCAGCTTCCTGCATAGGTTCACAGTGAATCACACAAGCCTTCTGCAAAGGTTCAGAATGTCTCTCTCCAGCCTTCTGCCTAGGATTTGAGTGTATCCCCAGCTTTCTGCATACTAATTCAGCCTTCTACCTAAGAGCAGAATGTCTTCTGTCTAGAATGTCTTCTGTCTAGAATCAGAGTCTCTCCACAGCCTTTTCCTTAGGATCAGAATGTCTCTTCTTGGATTACAATCTCTCCCCAACCTTCTACCTAGGATCAGGATATCTCTCTCCAGTCTTAAGCCTTGGATCAAGGTGTTTCCCCAAAGCCTTTTCTCTAGGATCAGATTCTGTACACATCTTCATTGTAGTTCACTTTTTTTTTTTAAATCATAATTAGTTTTTTTTTAATACAACCGATGACCACTATCGTTTATATTGATCACATCATCATATTGAATTAAACTCCTCTCACTAAAATGGTTTCCAATTTTAACCATTCTAAACATTAAAATTGATTCTTAGATTGTTAGCGTCTATTGTTTCATAATATTAACTCACACTGATTTGATATTGCACATTCACTTTTAAACAGGTTTCATCAAATATGACAGATAAGTATTCTTCATATTCATTTTATATTAAGTTTTTCTTGCCTTCAGGCATCCTATTTTTCTATTACTCTGGGAAGAGCTGACACCTGAGACACATGCAACAAGACTATGTGTTCCTCTGGCAAATGAAATTTGTTTTTGGGTATCATACGTTTAGTATTTGTGATGCTAGATCTAGCTAAGACTTACAGGTTTAGAACTTTGTCAGTCAATCGAAGGAATGCACATTAACTGTTTCATTTATATATGTAAATATATTTATATAAATATAAAGCTTCAGGAAGAGATATTGTGATGATGTCATGCAATGGTAATATTCAAGTTAATGTGGCATCACACACACACACACACACACACACACACACACACACACACACACACACACACACACACACATACATACATATATACATATATACGCACACACAAACATATTCATATATGCATATATGTACATTTAAATTTACATTTAAATTTTATATATGTATGCATATAAACAAAATCTTCTTTCAGACATATCAAATATGACAGATAAGGATTTTGTATTCATATTTTTATGTTTTTTTCCTGCTAGCGAGTGAGAAGCCATGAACATGGATCAAGATTGTATAAAAACAGTCTAAAGATTTTTGTAGTTGTAGTTTATGAATTATCATAGTGTTGTGTTTGAAATGCAGAAAATTGCAATCCTCATCAGGAATGTTGAGAATTTTTAAATGAATGTTTTTGTCAATTTAATGCTTGGCTGGAGAAGAAGCTAGACGGCAATTACACAAGAATGCTGCGAGCAATCTTGAACAAGTCCTGGTGGCAACACCCCACAAGACACCAACTGTACGGCCACCTGCCTCCTATCACGAAAACTATTCAAGTTAGACGAACCAGACATGCAGGACACTGCTGGAGAAGCAGGGACGAACTTATAAGTGATGTACTCTTATGGACCCCCGCACATGGCCGAGCAAAAACAGGACGACCAGCACGAACATACATTCAGCAACTATGTGAGCATACATGATGTTGTCCAGAAGACCTGCCTGAGGCGATGAACGATAGGGAGAAGTGGCGAGAGAGGGTCAGGGATATCCGTGCTACCAGCACGACATGATGATGATGGTGATGATTATAAGGGAAAGATAATTTATGAAACAATAATCCAGCAAAATTGAAATAATGAATTTAACTGACTACACTGCTCTTCATACTGTCAATGAATGCCTAAACTTCAAGTTTTTTTTTTCTGAAAGTGGTTCTACGTTTTAATCAACCAGGAATTTGAAAATTGTTTGGCTACAATATTTTGATGTTTTACTCAAATCAATATGTCTAATGAATATAATTGAGGGGAATTTTTATTTTACTCCTGGTTTAGTTTCTATGGGCAGCAAAACGTCCATGAAAAATTACTATTTTACATAACTATGTGTGCGTGTGATGGAGGTAAAGTGAAATAAATAATTTCATTCAGAATGCAAAGTGCCTAATTCGGCCAATCAAGCTACTGGCCGCATGGAGTTCCCTGACTCTCTCTCTCACCATCCATTCCTATCATCTATCACTCCTTGTGAGTCTTCTAGGCAGCTGATGTCTCCACACAGCTGATGTCTCCACACTGGCATGTACATGTATAGGAATCCACCAGAGTAAATCACTTCAGTTCATCCTTGCTTCTCCAGTAGTGCCCCACATGTCTTGTTTGTCTTACTGGAAAGGTTTGTGATATAGGAAGTAAGAGATGGTACAATTACAGTGTTGTAGGGTGTTGCTTCTAGGATTTGTTCAATACAGCATGCAGCATTGTTGTGTAGTATAGACACAACTACAGTTTGGAAGAAATCCCATTTATTACTTTCAGTAGATGTTGCTGCTGTGAACTAGACCAGTAATTTTAGAGGCTTGCAACATAGAGTGGAGATGGCTCCTTTTTATCTAGAACATAGTTTTAATTGCATTCGCATTCATTGCCCCCCCCACGGTTTGCTCTAGGCTATGCAGTAGGGATTCTGCAGGTATATTCGTGAGAAGCACTAGGTCATCGGTGTATTCCACATCTGTCATAGTTTCTGCTGGATATTGACTGCTTCTTGCCTGTATTAATGTGAAACCATTTTCTTTTATTAGATCTATTGATGTTTGAAGTATGTAGTCTAGGCAGAGCATAAAGAAATATGATATTAATGTATCTCCTTGAAAGATTCCAATGACTACGTCAAAGAAGTTGGTGTCTTCATTAGGTGAGCAAACTATTGCATGATTTTCTTTGGAAAGATCATATGCAAGTTGTATTTGCTTCATCTTTCCACTGTACATGGAATCAAATGCTTTGGAGAAATCTACAAACAGTAGTGTTACCTTGAGATTCTTTGCTTGTATCATAGGAGCTATGATAACAGATTATCAGAATCTGTGAAGGATTTATTCAAAACCAAGCCTGATTTTTTCAAAGAATTTTCCCAATTTCAGGTTGAATTCAACTGAGAAGCAGGGCATTATAAACTTTGGCAGCAATGGCAGTTAGAGTTATGCCTCTGTAGTTCTAAGTGATTCCGAAGCTGCCTTTCTTGGAGAAGAGGATATCAACCTTTCACTCATTTCACTCATTTGTGTGTTGTTTATAGACTGCATTGCATAGTTGGAGAAATATGTGATCAAATCTTTAAGTCTTCCAAAATTCAGGGGGTATTTCGTCAAGGCCTGCAACTTTTCTGGGTTTTTTTTTCAATACTGCATCAAGTCTTCCTCCCTAAACTGCCCTAATTTGATGTCTTATGGGCTATTAATGATTTTTTGATAGGTCTGTCAGTGATTTCAGACATGCTTCTGAGCGGATTCTTGAAATGTTCTTTCCACTTCTGAAGTCGTTCTTCTTAGCTGGCAGTTTTAAGTTTTGTTCTTGATGTTCTCTTTCTTCCATTCACTGCATCTAAAGTCTACCAAGCTTTTCATTACTATCTTCTACTGAATTTTTTATTTTATTGATTTGGTCTTGAATGTATTCTAATTGATCTTTTTGGTATATGTTAGTTTGTTCTTTCTGGGCTTTCTCATGTTTCTGTGTGTTGATCATCATTGGGTTTCTTTTACTAAATAAGAATGCTTTTTTAAAATTACCAAGTTTTTTCATAACTACTAGTGACTCTGATGGAACTCTGTGTTTGGCTCTTGATTATGTTGGTATGCACTCTGTTGCTACTTCTTTGCGGGTAGTGACAAAGTTTTCATATTTGTCTTTTGGAGTATGTCTTTCAGATATTTCCTGAAGAGTATCAAATTTGTTTCTTATAATTACCATATATTTGTTATTTATACCTCTACTGGTGAGGACCCGTGATAACATATGATTTGGACAATTTGTTTTTTTATTTCTGAATAAAATGAATGAATGTATCTTTGCCAAAACAATTCTGTGATCGGGAGGTACTCCTTCAAAAGAGGAGTATTTTTCACTGTTCAGAGCGCTATTTATCCACTTTTTGTTTATAAGTATAAACTGTGCATTAGCTTTTTTTGAGTTGTTGTGGCTCCATAGTCTTCCCTCACTTAGTAATTTTATGGCAGGTGGACTGAGAAGCTTTCCTATAGCAGTATTGATAAAATTTTTCCACACAGATACTGATTCAAGTTTTTTTATCCCTAGAAATAGACACTTGAATAGTTTATCTATGATGATTAAAAAAATCTATTAAAGATTACGAATTTTTAAAGCTGATTTTGAATGTATTTTATATTGACTTTTGACAGAACTGTCAATCAAGGATTTCTGGGGCAGGATTTTACAGCTGTATAAACAGGAAAAAAGCTCATGTGGGTTGACAAGATCCCATGAATGACAAACCAGAACGCATTGGCATAATGAAATTATATATACGCATGTATCCACAGAGAGTCACGGTCAGTCAGTGGGAGGCACAACCAAGTAATGGAAGAAGCTGCCTTTGGCGCCACACGAGTTGAGAACAGCTCGTCAAGGAAGCAAAGACGTAAGGCCCTCAATATGGAATAAAAACGTGGTTAAGCAAAGATCAATATCAACCGTTAACCGTCAGCCTGTGTCCGTGTCCTTCATTTTCCCATCTCTCCCACACTTACAGTCAATTTTAACCCTTTCGAGAAATAAAGAGAGACATAGATTTTTGTAAAAAATGTGTTATGGTTTCATCATTCTTTCATTATGGTGATTCATTCCTTCATTATGTTTTATAACAAATGTATGGACCTTGTGAAGGAATACACGCTTTCTTTTAACTTATGAGATTTTCATTTACTGAAATTAGTTGTGGCAAAAAGCCAGATGAATGGGGTACCCAGTAAGAATTGAACTCATTAACAGTGGTCTGCTAGCCTATCTCACAAACTATCCTTTAGTTTACCCGGTCGGCTAGGGATGTAGAATACAACGACTGCTTCTCTGCCGAAGAGTAACAACCCCCCCTCAACGAGTGTCCTGGATATGACACTAAACAATCTGATGGTGAGGTTCCAATGATGCTGGCAAAGTAATGCTTTGGGGAATGCGGAGTACCCCTTCATTGCCATCACTCACGGGTCCACTCTGGCCCTGTGTGGTAGCACCTGACAAGAGTCCTATCTATGGGTTAAACAGAACTAAACCGTGGTTTGAGTTTACTGTTTTGGGCATTTAAACTGCGTATTTATGCTAAATTGAATTCTTTAGAATAGAACTGTTTTGACATGTAAACTGAGTACTTATGCAAAACAGAATTACTCGAAATAGAACTATTTTGACCTCTAAACTGTGTGCTTATGCTAAACTGAATTATCTGAAATAAAACTGTTTTGACAATAACTCTGTGTATTTCCCAGTCGGCTGGGGCAGTAGAATACACCGACTACTTCTCTGCAGAGAAGTAAGACCCCTCAACGAGTGTCCTGGATATGACACTAAACAATCTAATGGTGAAGTTCCAATGATGCTGGCCTTTGAGGAATGCGGAACATCCCTTCATTGCCATTGCTCCCTGGTTCACTCTGGCCTCGGAATGGTAGCACCTAATAGGGCCCTATCTATAGGTTAAATAGAACTAAACTGCATACTTATGCTAAACTGAATTGTTTGAATTAGAACTGTTTGACTAAACTGAATAGCTTGAAATAGAAATGTTTTTGACAATTAAACTGTGTACTTAAGCTAAACTGAATTACTTGGAATGGAACAGTTTTTGACATTGAAACTGTACTTATGCTAGACTGAATTGTTTAATATTGAACTGTTTTTACATTTAACTGTGTGCAAACAAAATCTTTACTCATACTAAAATGAATTGGCTGAATTAGAATTGTTTGAATAATCTGAATAACTTGAAATAGAAATGTTTTTGACAATTAAACTGTGTACTCATGCTAAACAGAATTATTTGAAAGAGAACTGGTTATTTGTATAAAATGGATTTAAATAGAACTAAACTGCGTACTTAAGCTGAACTGAATCGTTTGAAATAGAACTATTTGACTAAACTGAATACCTTAAATAGAGTAGTTATGCTAAACTGAATTGTTTGAAATAGAACAATATTTGCATAAGAATGGATTTGGCGTTAAATAACCTACAAAGGTTGATATGCCATAAAAACCAACCAAACTTTAGTAACAAAAAAAAGCTTTAAACTATTCCTAGTTTTCAACTTTATATCAAATATGAATTGGCTGGTGTAATATCCTAACAAAAGGGAAATAACCACTGATGCCACAGGGGTTACGGCCCCTACCACATCCGGGGGATTTGGTCAATAAAGGAATGTACCAGGCATAGCAGCAGATGTTCGTTCTCGCTCTGTCTTTAATCACCATCCATCCTATCGATTCATCTTGGTAATAGTCCATACCTAGCAAGTATCCATTACCTCAGATATAAAGACTTTACAGCTGGTTATCCAGCATGTTGGGTTATTTAATGGTGAAGTCAGTAAACAATTTTTTGAGAAGGAAAATTCACATGACCACAACTCTAGAAATGTCGTACCAGAGAGGTACAATAAAACTATGACAATAAGACATCAAGTCTTCATCTAGTCATCTTGCTTCGGTTTGTCACTGGATATCAGATCCTGGGGGAAGAGAGGTTGCTATAGGAATTGAATAAACATGTAACATTAAAAAATATGGGCTGCAACATGCTGAATGTGAAGCAAGGTAAATGAATCCAATAACAATCGACGACTTGCTTCTCTTGAAACTGACCTGAGGAGTCTCATTGGTCAACAGCTAGAATCAAATCATTCTGTCAGTAAATTACTGTAACTCATCTGCAAGGGTAACATTTATTGATAAAAAAATGCTAACAAAAGATTACTATGACTCATATTCAAACCAGAATTTCAAACCGCATCACTCTTCACATGAGTCAACAAGATACATTTTCTTACTTCTTCGGCAAAGGAAAAAGTATGGACATTATATGTGTACAGGAACATTGATATTGACCTTGCAACTTGAACTAAAATACCATGAATACAGAAATAGATGGACATTTGTGCCAATATCTGCATGGAAAATCTCAGTCAATCCTGCCACCAGAAGTGTCGGGATGCATCTCAGTTCTTGTGCTTTAAAATCATTAAATAGCATGGAGAAAATCCAACTGAGAATGTTGTGTACTACATTTAATGGCAACCCATGTACAACATTCATCGATTGTTACAGTTTGTGATGAAATGACCAGTCTCACCTGCGGTCGACAGAATTACCAATATAAATGATAGTTCATGCACAGACTCGAGGCTCACGGTTCCGAATCTGGCATGTGTCGGGTCCACTGACATACCCACAAATTTCCTCTCTCGGTAGGTGTTATTTTCTCGCGTCTGACATTATTTTTCAGATTTCTCTCTCATTCTTTCTCAAGTTTCAGCACAGTTCCACAGCACACCTTCATCTTTCTCCACCAGCAGAAACAACAAAAACCCTCCTCCAGTTATCTCTCCTCCTAATTGGCTCAAACAACTATGGAGGAAGATTCTACCCCCCACACATGACATCTTTCATAATGACCTGAAAACCCTCTCAAAAAAGCCAGAAGAGCCAGTAGCGGGACCCTCCAAATCCTCTGAATAGCCTTCGCTACCGGCTACGAGCTAGCAGTTAAATTGGCCGGGAGCAATGTGTCAACAAAATACTTGCCGAGATTTCATTATTTGAATACAGTCACCAGTTCAACGTAGATAGGACTAAGATTGCAAAATCTTTAGATAAGCTTTCCCGGATTGTGAAGGGGTGATTCCCTAGCCGTATATTTAGCTAGATGGGACCTTGAGCGTAAGGATAGGGAGCGCTACAAGGGATACGTCGTTAGATCTAGGTTAAAAAGAGTTCCAAACGAAGCCATGAAATGCAACGACTCTCGATATATAAAATAGGTCAAGTGTCTGGACAGGCGCGTGCTCGGCTCGATTCGTGAGATGCAATGCACACTGCCTTTCGAGTGCACTTCCGTGATCGCTTCGCTCGCTGTTTTGACTTCCCGGTTCAGAAGTTTCGTAGTTGTTAAGCCGACTTCTTCCGCCTTTGGGAGGCGGAAGCTGCTAGCTGCGTGGGTTTGGTTACTGAATGTGAAGTCCGTGATGCGTTGAAGCAGGTCGGCCTCAACAAATCGCCGGGACGAGATGGTTTGCCTTCGAAGTGTAGTTGAGGCTGCTGCATATATTTGTGCCTATTTTGACGGATGTGTTCAAACGGTGTGGTCACATTGCTAAAGAAAGGTGGCTAGCACGTTTGGGAGGATGTAGATGATTACATGCTCTTCAACTCTGCTTTACACAGAGTTAAAGATTTTAGCCCGGGTCTTAGCGAACTGTCTGCAGCTTGTCTTTAGCGATTTGATCGGACCTGAACAGAACTTCGCCGTGAAGAGATCAATCTAAGACAATCTGGACTTGTTGCGCGAGATCCTAGCGGTGTTAGAAGACGGCACCAAAGCCGCGCTGATCAATTTAGATCAGTCCAAGGATTTCGATAGGGTTGACAATCGATTCTTGGAAACTGATCTGGAAACCGCCGGATTCAAACCGGAGTTCCGCAAATGGATTAGCATGATGTATCACAACCTGCAGGTGGAGGTGCAGGTGAACAGGAAGTTCTCAGAGGCTTTCGTGATCGAGCGTTCGTTCAGGAAGAATTGCCCTTTGTGTCCTCTTCTCTATGTCCTGGCTTTGGAGCCCCTGCTTAGGGATGAGAAGGCAGGTCCGACTCTGCGCGGCACTCCTCTTGCTGGTCCTCTTTCGGCAAAGGCATCCGCGTACGCACACTGTCTTTGTGTCCCGCCGTTTGGATATCAAAGTTATAAAGAAGGTGGTTGCGAGGTACAAGCAGATACAAGTTACGAGGTACAAGCAAGATCAAGTTGTGATCAAGTTGCGATCAAGTTGCAAGATCAACTATGATAAGAGCGAAGGTTTGCAGCGAAGGTTTGGAAAGGAGGCGTTTTCGCTGGAGTGATGGACACATCCGCATCCTCGGGGTGTGGTTCAGGCTCGGACCCAAACTGGAGTGAAATTGGTCAGAAGTACAGTCCAAGGTAGATGCCCAGATGGGTACCTGGCTTCAAAGGCGGTTGTCCTTAAAGGGCTGGGTGGAGGTGTGCGCAATGTATATCTTCCCCTCGATCCTTTAAAGTTTATACTTCCTCTGCCTAAGAATCATCGACTAGCACTTCAATGATATCAAATTACTTTGGAGAGACCAATGGTCTATAGACAGGTCTGTTGTCAACGTCCAAGTAACGGGGGTCTAGGTATGCCTTATCTGGAGAACCACTGGTTCGCTGAAAGACAGGCTTACTTGAGCCGATCATTGTCGAAGGACACGGTGTGGAGGCGAAAGGGAGCGATACCTTTCCTCGCGTTAAGTCAAACCCCGAAGGCTGAAGGTCAACGATTGTCCTCTCTGTGGCACTGGCTTAGAACAAACAGCTGAGCATGCCTTCTACTACTGCGAGCGAGTTTGTCCGTTTTGGAAGCATGTCGTAGAGTGGATGGCCTGTATCGAACCCATGTAGCTCCTGCTGCTCGACGTTAGTTTTTCTTACGTTTCATGGAGAGAAGCACGTGGTGTTTCTCGCGATCCTAGCGAGAAACACCACACGGTATTTCTCAGAACAAACACCCAAACGGGTATTTATTTTGTTCCTTTTTTTACTTTTTCTTTCGGGGTTTTTCTCCCATCCCCATTATTTTCATAAACTGTAAATATATCATTTTTTTTGTAAATAAAAATCACACACCTTTCATTTGTTTTTTTTTTAATAGGGCTTTCTTTCACAGAGTAAATGTGGTATCTTGGAAAAGTCTGGAAACTTATTTAATGATCCTCGTCGATGACATACAAATAAAAAGTGAAAATTCGTAAGAACATAAAAACCATGTCAGAGAAGTATTTAAAAGAATACTAGAATATTGGTTAAAATTGGAACCAGAGAAATGTGAATTCTTGGTCATATAATTGATCATGAAGGAAGAAAGCCTAACCCAAATATAGAAGCTATAAGAAATATGCCTACACCAGACAATGTAACAAAACTGCAATCATTCCTTGGCTTGGCTAATTACTATTGTATGTACGAGGTGCATACGATAAGTTTCCAGATTTTTTTCGTATGGGCACTTTTATTGATTGTACACACATGAAACTCTAGTCCCCTTGAAAGTATTCTCCTCCGGTTGCAATGCACTTGTTGTACCGTTCCAACAACTTGTAGCAAGCCCCATGGAAGTCCTCTTGTGTGAGCGTGTCAATGACTTTCGTCACAGCCTCTTTCATCTCCTCAATTGTTTCATAACGACAGCCTCTGGGCTTAGGGAATAACCAAAAGTCACAGGGAGCAAGGTCTGGACTATAGCGAGGGCGAGGAGCTGTCTTGATGCTCATCTTGGTCAAATAGGTGTATTGTCCTAATGGAAATGCCACTTACCCGATCTGAAGGGTGCTGGCCTCTTCCGACAGAATCTCTTCCTGAACTCCCTTAAAACCTCAACATGGTAGCCCTAACCCTAACCCTAAGACTAACCCTTTGGCCCATCAACTCTGGTGTATTGACATCCTTACTCCTCCCACACCTCTCTTCATCCCACACAGATTCCCTGCCTTCCTTGAATCGCTTATGCCACTCAAAAACTGATGCTTGATTTATGCAGGATGATCGAAAAGCAGTCTGAAGCATTCAATACGTTTCTCTGGCATTTTTTCCAAGTTTAAAAGAATTTTATTACAAATCGTTCTTCTAAAGAGTCTGATTGCATTTTTGAAATTCACCAGCTGTAACAATCAGGCTTTTGTAGGGTGTATTCCAATTCCTGCTGTAGCTGTTCAATTGAACCTGAAATCATAAAAATTGGTCAGTCATCTCATAAGATGTATAGCAATAACAGTCTGAAATTTCAAGAGTCCACGACAATTTTAAATACCCGTACGAAAAAAGTCTGGAAACTTATCGTATGCACCTCGTATATTCCTAAAATCCTCGATTTAAGACTATCATTGAATTAATAATTAAAGAATGGTAAGAACTGGTATTGGGCAAAAGAATGCGAAAAAGCATGCAAAGAAATAAAAAAAAAATGCTTATTATCAGATTTAGCATTAACGCACTATAACCATAAAAAAGGAACTAATTATTGTGGCAGATGCAAGCGAATAGGAGATGTATTATATCATAAAATTTGAGGATAGGTCTGTCGTGACCCGCCTAAAAAACGTAAACAAACCGGATCACTCAAACCTTAAATATTACATCCGGCGACGACCGGATGTAAAACCTTATATAATGCTGACCTGCCGTTACAACTAAAAAGAAAAAGGGAATAAATGACATTTACATCATTAATAGGGATCCTCTGTCAAAAGTAACTCTATCAAAATAAAGTGGATTATCTCCCGAAGCTTATCCAAGGCTAAAGAAGAACTGTAATTCCACTCCTATTTTTTAAGGAAGAACTTTACGCTTAAGCAGCCCTGTTACTCTGTCGCAGCTCCTGCTGGACATCATAAGCCTTTTTCGACGGTCAGGTGGCGTGCTTTTCACAACGAAGCTCTCGAGGCTGAATCCGACATCTCGTGGTCGCATTTGCCTTACTTCCAAGGTTGAATCCTAGATATCGTGGTCGCATTCGCCTTACATCACCTAGATATGCCAAAAGGTCCTTTTAAGGACAGTCCTTACGGACTCGTCGAAGCAGACGGCAAACACGAAGAGGACTCTAAGACCACCCGGTCTTAACCATTCGATCGGTTCCTTGTCCGTTCGTTCGCTTGGCTGCGCAGCCCTAAGGCACGGGTTATGCCTTAACATTCGGTTCCCTGTCTGCGATCCCGACCAGTATCAGCTACTCGCATCAAACATCTAGCTGCCTCTCTACGACTTCGACCACACCAGCTACCGACACCAACGATCTATCTGACGACACCAACTACTATCACGAACTTACATATGTCCTTGTAAACACGACAAATAAATTGTCATCTTTGTTATATTGTTACCTCGCCTTTGTTTTCTTCATTGTTCTTTTGAAGGTCATTACTCTCACGCTTAACTAAAACAATCTGCGGTGTCGACGTGCTTATCGGCTCCGCAACAGGTCAACGAAACCAATTGTTCACGTGTCCAGATCTCTACTACCAGTTGAGAAAAACTATAGCCAAATCGAAAAAGGTCTAACGATCAAATATGCCATTAAAAAGTTTCACATGTTCATGCATGGCAGATCATTTATTTTACAAACAGACCATAAACCATTACTAGCGATTTTTGGCTCTAAAAAAGGAATTCCATCGCATACAGCAAACAGACTTCAAAGATGGAGTAATATAATAATATTACTTTAAAGATGAGTAATATAATAATATTACTTCAAAGATGAGTAATATAATAATATTACTCATTTACAATTTTAAAATGGACGCATACGCTGATGGTCTTTCAAGATTAATCCCTAAACGATCCGAACCGTTGGAAGAAATGGTGATAGCATCGCTAAAAGAAGAGAAAGAACTATCAGAAATACTAGGTAACACTCTCAGAGAGTTACCGGTGATACTCGAAGGTATAAAGAAAGCGGCGAAAACGAATGAGTTTATTATCGGTATGAAAAAACAAGTAAGATGGAATGAAAAGAAGAAAAAGGTCGAAAGGTGTCGCCTTTTTCAATTTGTGACGGAACGCTGATGTACGCAGATAGGGTAGTAATGCCTCGTGTCCTACAGAAACGAATATTGAAAGAGTTTCACATGGTCCATCCTGGAATTTGGAGGATGAAGTCTTTAACGAGAAGCTACACGTATTGGCCTAAAATGCACCAGGACATAGAGAAAATGAACAGGGAATTGTCAGTTAGCAGCCCACTAATTAAAGCAACCCACTAATTAGTGCAACCACTAATTAAAGCGCAACCCACCAATTAAAGCCCCACCAATCAAAACGCAACCCTGGCCTAAAACAAACATCCCTTGGACACACATACACATTGATTTCGCAGGACCATTAAAGAGACATTATTACTTAGTTCATGGTAGACAGTTTCTCAAAATGGCCTGAGACTTATAGATACAAACACCCTACAACTAGGAACACAATAAAAGCGCTAGATGAAGTCTTTAGCCGCTTCGGGGTTCCCTATACTGTCTTCAGTAACAACTGGACCATGTTCACTGGAAAAGAATTTAGGGATTTTTGCTATTCATTGGCAATTGAGCATATAACGACGCCTGCATACAACCCTAGATCGAATTTACTAGCAGAGAGGTTAGTCGATTCGTTTAAAAGAGCTTTAAGAAAAAATCACGGAATCAAAACTGAAGAAAACGGTATACGGAAATTTTTGGCTGTATAAATCCGAATACAAATTCAAATTTATCACCAGCAGAAATAATGTTTGCATGTAAAATATGCTCAATATTTGACAGGATTTTGCCTAATCAGAAAACGAAAAGTTGCACCAAAATAAATGAAAAGGTAAAAAAAATACATGGAAGGTGATAACATTTTCTTCAAAAATTACTGTTCAGTAAAGAGTTATTGGTTGAGTGGTATCATTACAAAAAGAATCGGGAGAATGACTTACACGATTAAAAATAGATTTGAATATAAAAGACACGTTTATCAGATCTGACCCCGATATATAGAAACAATTGAACGAAATGACGAAGAGATACTGTGGGGTCAGGCAGAGGTCAAGAGCAAGCTGTGTTACCGTTTTTTATCTGAATCCATTCTGAGGTTATTCTATCTTTACCCCACGCTGTCTTGTTGATGTATCCTCCTTGAACAAGTAGACCCAAAAAGAATTATCCAATGTACTTCAAACCGGGACATCGACAGCAACGGAGACGTTTTTTTCCCTTTATTTTCTGGGTTCAACAACCATTCAATGGGTGAGGGAATTTTCCCTGAATACAATTGAAATGGTTGAATCCCCAAGTCAAGGTGATTAAAAATACGTTAATCGTTTCTTGGTATTACGTGTCTTCATTTGGTATTTTAAAGCTTTAACAACGGGTTAGTCGCTTTGGGGAGTTTGTCCAAGTCCAGTGTTTTAGTTCGTAGTTCGATAGGTCCATTTCGTAGCTTTTTATATTTTGACATATTGTTAATCGAGACGGTCGCTACTAGTGAAAGGTTAGCCCAACGTTGGCTTCCGCTAGCGGTCGGGAGATTTAGAGCATGATCTTCCTCCTTTTTGTCGGGAGGTCCCTTTTCTTTACGCATGCGTCGCCCCTTTTTCCTGTCAGAGGCCTCAGGGAGTTTCTGCATATTTTAATAATTTTCTTTTTTAACTCAATTTAAATTTTTTTAATTTATTTATTCCCTACAATATAATTGGAAGTTTTATATGATACTTTCCTAATACAACCCACCATTAACAGCGAAGTATTAATGGACGTAAAAACAATACAAAATATCGCTTATTCTCCGCAGCACCAACTCGAACCATGCTGAGGAGAAAAAGTTCAAGAAAAAGAAAATCCTAAAAATCCCAAAAAGAAAAGATATTAAAGCAAAATTCTTAAGGAAGAATTTAGCTCAAGGGAAGGTGTTGTGATGGAATGACCTGTCTCCCCTGCAGTCGACAGAATAACCCATATAAATGATAGTCCATCCACAGACTCGAGTCGGTTCCG
The DNA here is from genome assembly GCA_963585895.1 of Sepioteuthis lessoniana. Lineage (NCBI taxonomy): Eukaryota > Metazoa > Mollusca > Cephalopoda > Myopsida > Loliginidae > Sepioteuthis > Sepioteuthis lessoniana. The sequence goes on along the minus strand of CAUZXS010004788.1, from coordinate 60,501 downwards.
ACTTCCGTCAGACTCTGACAAGACTTAGGTCGAGACATTCTGTGAAGACTGATTTACAAATAGTACCTCTTTACCATATCTTTCTTGTTTTTATCTTCCACGATAATATCACTATTATCTACGAATATCAGTGAAGAAATAGATAATATCTATAATATCTACTAATATCAGTGAAGAAATAGATGTCATCACCTTCTATAATGAGCTATTTTCCCTTGTCCGACACATTCCCAAACACAACTTTTTAATCATCAGTGGGGATATGAATACTCATATAGACAAAGGCAAAAATAATAAATACTATTTTCACGACTCTCTAAACAGAAATCTAGCGGAGTTTTCTCTAAATTTCAGAAACGCAAGGTATGGACTTGTATTTACTGTTACGTATACCCTCCTTTTCGATGATCCAGACAGAAGGCCGGATGTAATACAGAAGACGTGGATTGAGGTTGTAGTATCACCTCCCTTGCTAAGGTCAGTAAATGGGGCAGTCAATACAACCTCAACAGAAATCTTGGTCCTTACTTCCACCTCGGCCAAGGAATGCTATCCCAGAATCCATCGCCTTCTCTCTTCTCTCCTCTCCCCTTTTCTCTCTCGCTCCCCCTCTCCCTCTGGCCAATCAGCGGAGATAGTAGCAGTTGCCGAAGACGACCCAAGAACAGAAGAGGAGGCAGTTGCTGAAGAGATTCCAGATAGAAAACACGTGTGTTGACCGCCGGACATTTTTCTAGCCAACACGTGGCGTTGTATACGAAGAATAAAATTCCTCTTTTAAAGTTAATATTTGTACTTCTCATTTATTATCTCAAATAACATAACCCAAGTACATATATTACAAGGTCATTGCTAGTGCAGCCAACCTTGGATCAGCCAGCGGCACAGAGTCGCGCAGCAATTGGCTGGGACTGATCATGGGATATGGGTGATGACCGCTGGGCGCGAAAAATAAAGAGCTTCAAAACACAGATGTGTTTTGAAACTCTTAATTTTTCGCGAGAGCTGACGTCTGTCGTGTTCACTCCAAAATAAGATGCCTAAGTGAGAAGAACTTGTCCCGAACGAAACTTGAAACCTTCAACTAATACTGAAGAAATGGCGATCAGATTCCGACAACAGATTCGTATTTCGGCCAAAATCAAAGAGAAGAAAAGAAAGGACCGAAGAAGCTAAGTACATTATGATTATCCTATCTAAATTCTCTCTTCTTGCATTGTTGAACTTAGAAATGAGCTTTGATTTGAACATTTTATTAATTCACTTCCTACCGACACAAAGAAAAGAAAGAAAGGAATTGTGAAGAAAAAAATTCCACAATTCTTACTTGATACATGCGTCTTTCCCCACCTTTGCTTTAGAATTGACTTCAGTAGTCTTCTTTGTTTTTGCTTTCTTCTACCCTTTTATTTTGATGTTTGATAAATTGTTATATTATTGTTATAACAACTTGAGTTGTTCATTTCGCCCTCTGATTACGCGGACACATTTTTTTGTTTTGTTTTGTTTTGTTTTTGTTTTTATTTGTCGGCCAAAAAAGATCTCGTTGTAAATTCGAATAGAATTCGAATTTACATATCGGGTGAAGCGTTGTTACTCGATATGGATTATCCTGTTTCCAGCGTGTGACATTACCCAAATAGCTCAAAAGTTCAGCTAAACAAGATAGAGATAAGCAAACCTTTGAACTTTGAGGTTTACTTCTCTTTTGAAGGAGCATATTCAGATCATAGAATGATTTCAGGAAAGATTTGTTTTAGTCTACCTAGAAATTAAAAAGGAAACAAATAAGGTTTTATGATATAACTGGTCCTCGATTTCCAATAATGTTATATGCAATGACTAATTTGGTAACTGTAAGAAAAAGGTTCGAAACATAATAGGAAACATATGAAAAACATATTCCAAATGATAAATATGAAAGATTTGCTACCACCCTTTAGAAGCAGCAGCTGAGGGCATACGAAAAAGCTAAATGTTCCCTAGGAGTCAGAAACAGTCTTAGAAAAATGGGATAACTTAAAAACATCTTAAGAGAAGAAACCCAATTAAACCAATGTACAGAAACCTAACACATACCGACAAGAACAATTAGAATACATTCAAGTCAAATCAATAAAATCAGAAACTCTATGACAATGAACATGGCAAACAGTGATTGAAGTTAGAGGAAAGAAAACTACCTCAAAATCAAAACTAAAAGCTGCCAGTCAAGAAGTGGAAAGAACATTTCAAGAATCTGCTTTGAAATCCTTCTGAAAGAAAAGAAAAACCAACTGTTGAAATTATCCATGACCAACTAGACTTTCATGAGGGGTAAATTCAAAACAGTTCTAAGGGCAATTAAAAACAGGAAATCTGCAAGACTCAATGAAATACTTCCTGAAGTATGGAAGACAAGGGAATTTGACCACACTCTTCTTTCATTATGCAATGCCGTATATAATTAATATATTAGTGTGAAACGGGCGAAAGGCTGCATCCTCCCCTTTCTGAAGAAAGGCGATCTCGGAATAACTAAGAACTAGAGGGTTATAAGATTTATAATGCTCGGCTTCTCAATCGTATCTGATCTAAAGTTGCAAACGTTCTTAGAAAAAATCAAAATGGTTTTCGAAGAAATCGATCCACAACGTCTCATATTCTGACTGTTCATTGATTAATTGAAGGAATACATGCAGAAAACTCATGGCAACTCTTATTTTAGATTTCTCCAAGACATTTGATTCCATACACGGAGGAAAGATGGTGCAAATACTTACAGTGTATGTTTTTTAACTGTTACCACTATAAGGACATTGTGGATTATCAAATGGTCACTACTAGTGGAGTGATGGTTTTGTTCTCGAGGTTTTGTTGGAAACAAAACTCCGAGTGTTGTTTCCACAATTTACAATTCAAAGAATATAAACAACGCTGTTGTCCAGAGCGGGCGTAAAAGGCAATAGGAAACTGATTCTCGTATCAATTCAACAGAGACCACTATTGTTGGTTTCAGGGCGTATTGAGTTGAGCGCTCTCTCCCTCTCTCGGTAGCTGTTCCTTCTCTCTCGCTTTCTCCCTAGTTCTCCTTCCTTCCTTCCTTCCTTCGTTCGTTCGTTGAGTTGTAACGCGTTCGTCGGGCAAATGCACTTAGAATGCTACTTTTATTTCTTGTAATGAATACAAGAAGGCACGAGGCCTTGTGGTTTTGGGGGAGGGGAAGGGAGCGGTCATGCTTTCACTATATTTTCTATGGAGAACCTAGCTAGCCACATTCGCCGACCCATTCAACAATACAATATATAATCACTCGTCCATCGCCATGCACGCAGCAACCACCAAAATACCGCATTTGCTCTATGAAAAATTCCTACTTAAAACCCGAAACTTATGCATGATTTTATTTACAATGTATGATTTTGATGGATATGCTGGGAATGGGAGAAAAAACCCCGAAAAAACATATATATACGAAAAACAAGGAAAAAATTCCCCGTTTGGTTTCCCTCCCATCCCCCCGTCTATAAATTTTGGAGGTCGACTGTTTTCCGGGTCGAAAATACCGGAAACAAGCCGGACCTACCCTAGGTGGGGCGGGGTTCCTACTCTACAGGGATAAAAGAATTGAAAGGGTGGGGCTCGGCATGGGTCGATAGAAGCGGGTAATTTGATTTTTACATATGAATGTTCAAGATCTTCAAAAAACGGACTGGGATACAGGTTGAGGTACAAAAATAATGGGGTTGGGGAAGATCTTGAGTGCTAGCGACTAAATGACGGGGACAATGACTCACAACATACTGCTAACTAGGTTGCAAGGGAAAAAATAAAACAAAGCAAAATCCTACTTACCAAGGGTGGGGTCCCTAAGGACCCGTACCATAGACGCCATGGGTCGGTAGAGGCGGGAAGGATGACTCCAACATTGCCCCCTTTCGTACGACCAAGCTCGCTGCAGTCACCCACCTTTTGCTGAATGTTATGCGATCCAAGCGTTTTCTATCGCATCTGATTTTGACCCTCAGCTGATGCCGAAAATACAAAACCAGATCACGATGAGAGAAGTTTGCATCGTCATACAATCCCTTGTTTCGCGTCGTCCAAATCACCATTCGGGCTACAGCTAGGATCGCGAGAAACACCACACGCTTCTCACCGTGAAACGGAGGAAGAACGTTGTCTATGACGTAACCAACGTCGAGTAGCACGAGCTGTTTGGGTTCGATGCGAGCCGTCCACTCCCCGACGTGATCCCAAAACGGGCGAACTCGCTTGCAGTAGTAGAAGGCGTGCTCAGCCGTTTCTTCCAAACCACTGCCGCAGCGAGGGCAATCAGGCATGTCTGCCAGGCCCGCCTTGAAGTTCAAGCCGCGAAGGGATAACGCATTCCGAACAAGTCGCCAGGTGAGCGAGAACTCAGAGTTGTTCAAGAAGCTCGATCCTGGCGCCCAATTCCAGTGAGAGCGGATCTCCTCCGCCGTCCAGCCGTGCCGCTCGCTGAGAGGATCAGAAGCGGAACCCACCACTAATTCCCGATACAGCTCCTTCCGAGGCCATGAAAGGTCACTGGATCCAAGAAGGTTACGAAGGGCCCTTCGGCACTCGCGGACAAACAGTGCTTCGCCCAAAGGCCTACGTCGACCTTTAGCCTTTGGGTCTGACTTGAGGCGAGGAAAAGTCCGACTCGCCTTTCGTCTCCACACTGAGTCCCCTGTCAAGACACGGCCCAGATATGCAAGTCTTTCAGCAAGCCAGTGGCTCTCCAGATCAGGTATACCCAGACCCCCGTTGCGTGTACGTTGGATACAGACCTGTCTACGGACCATCGGCCTTGCACTTCCCCAGACAAGTCTGGAGAGGGATCGTTGCAGCGCCAACCGATGTGCCTTAGGCAGAGGGAGTACAGCCAATCGGTAAAGGATCAAGGGGAAGACGTACGCGGCGCACGCCTCCGCCCTGCCCTTTAAGGACAACCTCCTTGAAAGCCAGATTCCCACCTGAGCATTCACCTTAGCATGTACTTCCGACCAATTTCGCTCCAGTTGGAGGTCGGGCCCAAACCACACCCCGAGGATGCGGATGGGTCCGTCACTCCAGTGGAAGGGCCCTGGAAGAGTATTGCTACCCCTCCAAGCACCAAGCCGCAAACCTTCGCTTTTGTCAAAATTGACCTTGGCCCCTGCAATCCGCTCATACTCGACAACCGCCTCTTTCACAGCCTCTATATCCCGGAGGCGGGATACGAAAACTGTGACGTCATCAGCGAACGCGGAAACCCTAGCCGCAATGCGGCCAACGAATGGGATACCGCGCAGTGCCAGACTTGTCCCCCCATCCCTAAGCCTGCGCAGGAGGGGCTCCAACGCGAGGACATAGAGAAGAGGAGACAGGGGGCAGCCCTGCCGGACCGATCGCTCGATCGCGATCACCCCCGAACGCCTTCCGTTCACCTGCACCACTGCCTGAGGGTTGTGGTACATCATACTAATCCATCTGCGGAACTCCGGTTCGAATCCGGCAGTCTCCAAAACAGACGCCAAGAACCGATGGTCAACCCTATCGAAGGCCTTGGACTGATCTAAACTGATCAGCGCGGATTCGGTGTCGTCTTTTATCCCCTCTAGGACCTCGCGAATCAAGTGTAGGTTGTCCTGGATCGATCTTCCCTTCACAGCAAAGGTCTGCTCGGGGCCGATCAGATCGCTAATGACAAGCTGTAAACGATTCGCTAAGACCCGGGCCAAAATCTTTAACTCTGTGTTAAGCAGAGTTATGGGCCTGTAGTCATCTAAACCCTCCCAAACATGCCTGCCACCTTTCTTCAGCAATGTGATCACGCCCTTGGTAACGCTACCAGGGATGGCTCCCTGGGCGAACCAATGGTTGAACATATCCGTCAGAACAGGCACAAACATGTGCGACATCCTCAAGTACACTTCGTAGGGCAAACCATCTAGTCCCGGCGACTTGTTGAGGCCGACCTGCTTCAACGCATCACGGACTTCGCATTCAGTAACCACACCCTCGCAGCTAGCCGCTTCAGCCGCCCCAAGATGGGGGAAGTCGGCCAGATAGCTACGAAACTCCCGGAGCGGGAGATCAGTGCAGCGGGCAAAGCGACCCCGAAAGTGCGCCCGAAAGGCGTCACGTATCTCACGACCCGATCGCAGCAGACGCCCGTCCGGGGTCTTGACAGATGCGATGTACCGATCGGGGAACCTTCGCACTTCTTCTTCACGCGCAGTCGCGTTCGATTTCACAGCTTCGTTGAGAACTCTTTTTAGCCTAGATCTAACTACTGATCCCTTGTAGCGCTCGCTACTCTCACGCTCAAGGTCCCTCCTAGCTAGCTCTACACCTAGGGAGTCCCCCCCAGCCACCGCCCAGGAAAGTCTATCATCTATAGATTTCGCCTCCGCAGTCCTATCTAAGTTGAGCTGTCGACCGTACTTGGTGGCGAAATCTCTAATTCTATGCTTAAGAGAAACCCACCACCTATTCCCGGTAACCGCCCCCACTAACGCCCGCTGAATTAGGGATTCCAGCCGGTCCCGGAAGTCCCGTATCTCCAGTAAGGAGGTATTGAACTTCCAGTAACCGGCCAGACTAGGCCTATTTACTAACCGTAGACTGACTCTAACAAGTTTATGGTCAGTCCACGCTATCAAGTGGAACGTGGGACAACTAACAAAGTCAATGTCAGCTCGTCTCACTAACACTCTGTCCAAGTAGGAACCTACTTTGGCAGAGGGCGAGCTATCTAGCCACGTCCACATCTCCCGCCCTGGGTGATCAAGACGAAACCTGTCGACGAGGTCGTGACGAGTCACGAAGCCGACAAGGCTGCTCTCACACCTTCCCGCACTACTAGCTCCCCGACCGACCTTATCTATCTTGGGATCAAGGAAACCCTCTCCGCAGCGATATTGGGCGCATAAACCGCGACCAGACGAAACTTGAAACTTTTCACGGCAACATCGGCCACAACTAGCCGGCCCCCGTCACCTGCAAAAACAACGTCAACATCAGCATCAAGGCTGCGTCCAACTAGCAAAGAGACCCCAGCGCTGATGCGGCTGCCGTATGCTGAGAAAACGTTAAAGTCGCTTTCCAGCACCCGACAGTCGGCATCGCAAGTGAAGTGGGTTTCCTGCACTGCAGCAACATCTACACAGAGGTTCCTGAGTTCACCAAGCAAGCGCGCACACTTGCTTGAATCCCTCAGTCCCCTCACATTCAAACTGGCAATGTTTAAAGACATCAATCCCACTTACCTTAGTCAGTGTCGACTATGGGCCGGAAATCCCCAGGGGTGAGGATGCCAACGGCCTGTCTCAGAGAACCGGTGCCGAGCTCAGTGTTTACTCGGCCATCCCTAGACACTCTGCCGACATCCAGCGGGAAACGTACTTTTAGTGCTCTATAGAAGGAGGGGTGAACAAAAATAGGGACCCTCCCTGAGCAAAAAGGCAAGCATCTTTTCAAGGAAGGGTGCTCCAATTCCGCCAACTTTACACCCGTGTCGGTCTGGCGGACCGTATCCAAGAACTTCCATACGCCCTTGGTACGGTCACCAGCCGAACGGATGAAAGTGGTCACCATGGCTGCACCCTTAAAATTAAATCAAGAACTTCCATACGCCCTTGGTACGGTCACCAGCCGAACGGATGAAAGTGGTCACCATGGCTGCACCCTTAAAATTAAATGGATTGTTCACTTTTTTCTTGTCAACTTTTTCCAGTTGCAGTAACGGTTTTAACATCTTTTTAAGTTGATGGTCCGTTACTGCTTCTGCACCAACGGTGCATAAATGTTTTGCTTTCAGTTGCTGGTCTTTCTCTGTATCGGCACTGTTTGCCGCCTCTTTTTCATGTTGGGATGATGTGGTCTGGGGGTTTGTTGGAATGGGAGTCCGTTCCGGAAAGAGTTCCGGGGAAGAGATCGGACTCAGGGATGGTAATGAGAGTGACCTGGCTAATTTTTGGGGGGATGGTCTTTCGAGAGATTGTGCTCTCCTTGTATGCACAATCTGATGTCTGCGAAAGTTTTTTAACTGGGGCTGAAATGGGGGTGTTTCTGTTGGTAGAGGAGGTTGTGCTGATTGTGGTGGTGGTAATGGGGGTTGTATGTATTGTGGGGGTTGTAGCGGCTCAGGGGGAGCATTCTGAGGAATTCAATGTTGAGGAGGGACCATTGGCGGAAGTGGTAGGGGAGGTGGTGGTAAGGAGAGTGGCGGAAGAGGAGCCATGAGTGGTGCTTGCATTGGAACTTGTTGGGGAAGAGGCTGCTTTTAGGGGTATGCATTTGAAGGCCCTTCTAACGGGTCATCGGTGCTGGAAGGTCCTGCACACACTTTTTTGGCAGCCCCCTCCCCGCTGTCTCGTCTCCTTTTCAGGTTTGTAGTCGTTTCCATACTTTCATGGTCTTCCTTGTTTTTCTTCTTTTTTGCCAATGTGGGTGATACTGGTGTTGATGATGTTGTCTTTGTTGTTGGGGTCTGTGGCCCTTTCTTCGTTGTTGGCGTTGTTGCTTTTTCTTGTGTTGTTACTGCTGCTGGTTCTGGCGTTTTGGTTTGGTTTTGAGGTAGGGATACCATTAAACTTTTTCCCCCTTGTTTGGGGGAACCCCTCCTCTTCCGTGTCACCTCGGACCAGCCCTCTTTGTCATTTGTTTTGGGCTGGCCCTGACTCGGGTCCTGAGCCTCGGCTGTCTTACTGCTGGTGGTGGTGGTGGTGGCTGTTGAAACTGTTGTTGTTGTTCCTGTCGCTGCTGCTGCTGCTGCTGCAGCATTCTCAGGTTTCTCGGGGCAGAACTTCGAGATGTGGCCAATTTGTTTGCAGGACCAACACCTCGGTCTCCGCCCCTCCACCATCACTATCATCTGTCTGTCCCCGCTGATTAGAATCTCGGGGATGGCTTTGAAGCCATCCTTCGTCAGGCACATCCGGAAGGCATAATCCCCGTAGGCTGTCCCGGCCGGGGATCTGAGGAGTTTATACTCCTCCACTTGGCCGTAGGAGCTTAAATAGGCCGCAAACACCTCCCCAGTAAAGGAGGCCGGGACGTTGCAGATGGTGACGTTGAGCCTACGGGTGCCCCTATATTCCGGCTGCAGCCTGAAGCACCTGGTTGTTATGTTATTAGCTGCCAGCTTCGCAGCCTGGTCTTCCGTAGGAAGGAGGACATCCCACGTCGCGAAACTCTTGCGACAGAAGTACTGGCATGGGATGCCCGCCTTCCTCAATAACTCCTCGAATGTCTCCTTCTTCAGCCCCACCAACCTTTTGGTTTTGAGATCCGAAACGACCAGCGAGAGGATCCTAGGTGTTAATTTTTTTTCCAATTCAGGGATGGGCAGAATCTCGTTGCCTTTGAAGTACTTCGCGTACTTCTCCACCCTATCCCTTTCGTAGTCGGCAGGTCCCCTCTGCTGGCCCTTCCAAGGTGTGGGGCTCTTTTGGGCTGGCTGTATTGGGCTGTCTTGAGTAGTATCCAGTATTGTTCTTTGAGAATCAGCGGGGACCGGCAGCGATGGCCAATTCGCGCCTATTAAACTCTCTTGTGAGAATTCTTGCGAGGGTTTAGTTTTGTCATCATCATTTTTCTGGGAGGTAGAACCCTCCATGACTGCAGTATGGTTTGCAGCCAGGAGGGTAAAACTAAAGCCCCCACCTGTTGCAAGTGTGGAGGAGGGGGGGTTCTACTGTTCAACAAAAAAGTGAAAATTATAAAATTAGACAACCCGCCGTAAAAACTACTAAAAGATTAGAACTAGTAGATACCCCTGCTAAATTAAAAAAGACACTCAAAAAAAATCTAGTCCGACCACAAGAAAAATAAACGCCGGATAATTAAAACAAGTGTCAAACTAAGTTAAACTAAAAATTGTCACAAGTAACTACTTCTCAGGTAAGCTTGCAAAAAAATAAAGTCCGACGAAAAACAAGTCTTACCGAGATAACTAAGTTGTAACAAGTAATGCACGTATTCCAAGTTATAACACGTAATAACGGCTGGGGTTAACCTGCACGCAGAATGCTACTACCTTTCAGCCGTTACCGTGCGTATTTATGTGTTCGTAAGCTCTCGCACTAATTTGCATACGTGTACATTACCTCTCGCTGGTTCGAGATCTCCCCTCGTCAAATATGCTCGCGGCAGCCATATCGGTTTCTCGTCGACAACCCATTTTTTCTGTTCTGTGTAGCCAGCCACTTTTGGTTTTGGCTGCTGACGAAAAGGTTGTGTTTTTTTCAGGCAAAAACGATAAGGATTTTACCATCTTCTCCCGGCTGGTCTGAATAGTCCTGACCTTGTTGGAAAAATAAGATAAGTTTTTTTTTCTCCCACTTTTTTTACTTCATTTCTTCCCCTTTTTCATCCTCACCCCCCCCTTTTTTTATCCACCCGGCCCATTATTTATGGCCGGCCGGTCGGACGGCTCGGCCATAAAGGCCCTATTTCCCCCCAGTAAGGGTGACCCCCCCACATTTTCCAAAAAAAAGAAAACGAAATCACCCTCTGGCAAAAATGACCCTCCCCCTGAGGAAATTTCTGTGCCAGTATCTCCCCCTAAAAATACCCCTCCATCTGAAAAAGAAAGAAAATCACTTTCCCCTCATAAAAATACCCCTACTTCTGACCAATGTGAAAAAAAGAGTTCCCCAATGAAGGAGGGCTCACCCCCCAACGGGGATAAAAATGACCAGAAAGAAGGCGGCGAAAACATATGGAAAGCGCCGCCGAAAATCCAGGTCGATGTCGCAGACTTGCTCCAGAGGGCAAAGGCCATATCCAGCCAAGTGCAGGAGCATGGCCTTATGTTCAATTTGGAGGAGGTGAGACTCGACCAAAAGAAAAGAACGGTGTCTGTCTTTGTCGTGGACAAACGCTCCAGAAAGATTGTTAAGCCCGTCAAAGACATGGTGTTACGTCAGCTCTCCAGCCTGGGCGTAAAGGTGCAAGCTATAATAGCGGGCTCCTCTTACGCTTTTTGGGATGTACTGCTGCCGACTGAAGAAGAAGCCGTCGCCCTAACGCGGAAAACACTCGAAAATAAAGAATACTTTTTCCGGACGGAGTATATGGGGCGACGGCGGACCACGGTCTCAGTATACGAGGTCCCCAGCTTCCTGAGAGACGCGAATTTAGCCGCATTTATGCTAAATTTCGGTGACATCGTCTCGGCAACCCATGACGGAATGCGTGGGGAGTGGAGGTTTGACCTAATGTTAGACGCTAAGACCTTCTTCTCCGTTCCCAACTGGTTGGATGTGGAAGGGCGCAGGCTTCCGGTTATCGTCTCTGGACGTAAACCTGCCTGCTGGCACTGTGGCGAGATTGGTCACCTCTCTGCAGTTTGCCCGGGGAAGAAGGCCCCGAAGAAGCCCGACCAGGATGCCGGTACCCCCCCACCTGTTGGTAAAAACAACGACAAAAAGGAGGCTCCCGTAGTCTCGCCCACTTCAGCGGCAATAAAAAGCCTCACTCCTCCTACGTCATCTACGGTTAGTTCCGAAGAGGCGGGGGGCGAGTGGCTGACGGTGGGAAAAGGTGGGAGGAAGATCCAACCAGCGGATCCTCAATCCCAAAAGTCAACCCAGGTGGGCACCAACAGTTCCCCCACCTCTAAATCATACGCGCAACTATCCAAGTCCCCCCCCTCCAGCAGCAAAAAATTACCGCCCAAAACTCCTCCCAAACAGTCCACCCCTCCTTTGGTCAGGTCTTTCAGTCCAGGCCGGGAGAAATTCGAGCAGCTGATGGAATTCAAGAAGCGGCTGGACCTACAGAGGAAGTCAACCCCCCAACCAGGACCCTCTCGATCCACCCCTTCATCACCCAAGCAGCCCAGGACTTTAAGACCTCCCTCCACACCTCCACCAAAGTCCATGCCTCCCCCAAACCTAACGGCTTTAAAAGCCCACCTGAAGAAGGGACCCACCCCCCCTCCGCTGCCGTTGGAGTCGCCACCTTCAAAGCCGTCACCGCCACCAGTAGCAGCAGCAGCTTCGCCCTCCTCATCGCCGAAGAAACGGCAGCGGAGCTCATCCATCGATAGTTCGGGGGATGAGGTCCCTAAACACCAAAAAAAGGAAAGGAGGGGGGAGAAGAAACTCTATCACTCTGGTGTAAGGATTTGCCGGGTGGATGAGGGGGTCCTGGACCGTCATCACAAGGTCCAGCCGCAACTCATCAAAGACTTGAGGGTCCTCCACAATTTCAAAGAGGTGAACGGTAAAAATGTGGAGGACCCTCTAAATTTCCCAAAGGCATGGGTAACTTCAGTTATCAGGAAGGGCCGGGGGTCCGAAGGTGTAATTAAAATGTTGGGGGAAGCCAACGAGGCCCTCGGCCCGGTTTCATTCATAAAAGAAGACAGTGATGCATGTAAGGGACTCATTGGGAGGGTCCCTGTTGTGTTACACCCTTCCTTGTATAGGGCTGTAAAATTAACTTTCCCGCGAGACATCGGGGGTCTCGCTCATGACGGAGCCATCACTAATGAGATGGCCACAGGATCCATGAGCCAGACCGTTGGGGTCTTGACCCCTGTCATGTTTAGTCCAGGCACCCAACCCCTGTAAATGTTTAATGATGGATTTAAGGTTGGCTAGTCTAAATGGCCGCGGCCTGAGGGCGGGTTCTAGAAGAGCCCACTTGTTTTTGTACCTCCAGCGTCGCGGCATTGATATATGTTGTTTGCAGGAGACTCGCTTTGACTCCAACTTCCATGAAGATATTCTGTCGAAGGACTATTTGTCCTTCTCAGCCTATTTTGATGGTCGTTCCAGAGGTGTCACCTGGCTGATAAGTAGACGTCTCGACGCTACGTGTGCTCTTGTTCTTTCAGATCCGGCGGGCAGACTTTGCGTGGTGGACGTTACCATAAAGGATAAGGCGTTTCGCTTGATTGGGGTTTATGGACCCAACGCTACCAGTGAGCTCCCTGCGTTTTTCCGGCGCATCGAGCCGTACGTTATTCCGTCGAAGCGGGTAATTTTAGTGGGAGATTGGAACGCCGTCCTTGATCCCAATTTGGATAGAGGGGCCATTAGCGCGGCTACTAATACCTTGGATGCGAGATATTTTCGCGAGTTTGTACAGCGACTTGATCTCGTTGACAAATTTCGCGAAAGGCATCCAAATAAGCTAGCTTGGACTTGGACCGGTAGGGGCGCCTCGGCCCAGCTTTATAGCTATTTGGACCGAGTGTTAGTTAGGCGAGTCGACCTAGACTATTTAGGTGGTCCAAGTTTTAATGCCTATAAAGATTCCGACCACAAATTTTTATGTGTGTCGATTAGGTTAGATAAGGCTAGATGTAGGATGTCTGGTTACTGGAAGTTTAACTCTTCCCTTTTGGCAGAGGCTGACTTCCGGAACCAGCTAGAACTAATGATAAAGCGGGAACTGACGGGGGCTATTATGGGAAATAGGTGGTGGGCTAACCTTAAGGATAGCATTAGATCCTTTGCTGCCGACTATGGTAGGAGACTCAAGTCAGCTAGGGTAGCGGAGCAAAGAGTAATTAAGGATAAGCTAGATAGGGCGGTTTTGGCGGGAGATAGTGGGCTAGTTAACGTAGCTAAGGCCGAGCTGGCCTCCTTGCAAATTAAGGAGTACCAAGCTCTGGTAGTTAGAGCTAGGTTAAAAAGAATGTCCTGCGAGGCGACGAATATGGCCCAGGAATTACGGGCCGAGGAACTCAGGCATGCTACTGATCGGCATATCGCCAGTGTCACATCGCCGGAGGGGCTCCGTCGAACTACAAACGAAGCCATCTGTGGGGAGTTTCGGCAGTATTTCTTGAAGCTTTTCACTAGGGAGCCCGGACTGAGTTCTGCTCAGTTCGACGCCTATCTTGCCGACTTCCCTCGCCTTTCGGCGACTGAAGCGGCTGGGTGTGAGGGGCGCATAAAGGAGGAGGAGATTCGGGATGCACTGAAGTCGGTCGGGCTGGATAAGTCTCCCGGAATTGATGGTCTGCCCTACGAAGTGTACTTGAGGCTGTCGCACATGTTTGTCCCCTTACTGGCAACCACCTATGACAACTGGATGAGGCAGGGTACTATACCCGGACGCTTCACCAGGGGCATAGTGAAGTTGCTTCGTAAGAACAAACATGGTGGGGATGGGATAAGTAACTTTCGCCCTTTAACGATGTTAAACACAGACTTAAAGATTTTGGCGAAGATCCTAGCGAACCGTTTGCAGACTGTCCTGCCTAGTCTAATTTGCCCCGAACAGACTTGTGCTGTGAAGGGTAGGACTATCCAGGACAGTCTTCATCTGGTCCGCACGATCGTAGAAAAAGTCGACGGAAATGCCGCGCTGATCAATTTAGATCAGTCCAAGGCCTTTGATAGGGTTGACCATGCTTTTCTGGAGGCTGTCTTGTCTGCGGCCGGTTTCGGGGTTGATTTTCGCACCTGGATACGTCTCCTTTATGCGTCCCCCGGAGTCGTGGTGGAGGTGAACGGGGTAAGGTCGGAGCCCTTCGCTCTGACTCGATCGATTCGTCAGGGTTGCCCGTTATCGCCAATGCTCTATATCCTTGCGCTAGAGCCTTTTCTGCGCAAGCTAAAGGCGAACCCGGTCCTACGCGGCCTCACGTTACCTGGCGCCACTGAGGTAGCCAGGTACACTGCATACGCTGACGACGTAAGCGTGCTTGTAACGAGCAGTGCCGAGGTGGAGGAGGTGAGCAAAGAAATCGGGAGGTACGAAGCTGTGACAGGGGCCAAGATTAACCGCGATAAGTCTGTTGGCTTGCGGTTGGGCTCGTGGAAAGGCTGTGCTCTTCCCGGCCCCTTCATTTGGAAAGACGGTCCGTGCAAGATACTCGGCGTCTGGTTTGGGCCTGATCTTCAATTGGAGAAAAATTGGTCGGAAGTACTAGAAAAGGTCGTAGCTGCAACGGAGTTGTGGCTACGTAGGCGTCTCTCCCTTAAGGGACGGGCAGAGGTGTGCTGTTCGCACATTTACTCCCTAGCCGTTTACCGTCTTTCTGTGCTTCCTATCCCGGCCACCATCCTATTCAAGCTGGAAAGGATTCTCTTCCGGTTCCTCTGGGCTGAGAGACATCCTTTGGTGCGGCGGGAGATCTGTTTCCTTCACCCTTCCGAGGGCGGTCTAGGTGTGCCTAACGTCGAGGCACGGCGCCATACTTTGCGTCTTACTTTCTTAGACCGGATGTGTTCACGAGATACGGCGGCGGGAAGCGTCTGGAAAGAAGACGCTAGACAATCTTTCCCGTCGCTAAGAAGTGTGCATTTCGCTGACGGGGAGGCCCATCGGTTGCCTAGACGCGAATGTCCCTTCTATCGCGAGTGCCGGCATGCTTTGAGAGTTCTCTCTCGGCTGCAGACAGGTCTCTCTGACAGCCGGCCGTTGTCGAGTAGGGCATTATATCAATGTTTAGTTAGGGGGGCCGCTAGCGACGGTCTGATTGGCGAGCTCGGTGTGACGGAGGCGGAGGGTCGCTTACTGTGGCCTTGGGCCCCCAGGATGAGGTGCCTCAATAATGACGAGGCTTCCCTCACCTGGCTGGTCATTCGGAACGCTCTCTGGGTCGGCAAGAAATTGTTTGCAGCGCAACAGGTCATTTCGCCTGAGTGCGGTCGGTGCGGTGATTTGGAGGAGACTATTAGTCACACCTTCTTTCATTGCCCGGTCGTACGGCCGCTGTGCAAGCTTCTTGAAGGCTACATGGTCCGCATCCTCAACGGAAAGTTCTTTGTCCTGGAAGCCAGTTCTGTGTGCAGCAATGTGGTACCGAAGTTGAACAGACCGGAACACTATGTGTTTCTCTGCTTGCTCGGCGTTATGCGTGTCGTGATTTGGACGACAAGAAAGAAGGAACTCTTTGAGGATGAGTCTTTTTCTTCTCAGACCCTGGTGGCATTTTTCAAACACCAAATTAAGGTCAAAATCCGGTCTGAGAGAAAGAGACTCTCTTCACTGGAGTTTGGCGAAAGGTGGGTGACTGTTGCGCGCTTGTGTCGCGTGGTAGGAGCCAACCTTATTTTCAACTTGGACATCCCAGGGTCTTGAGGATTTTGGGTTACTGGAAAGACATGACCACCCAGCCCAGGTAAGTTAGAGTTTAGGTCATTTTTGATTTAGTTTGTTCCTGATTTAGTTAACTTAGCTAGAGTATGCGAGGTCATTGGGCCCCCTCCTTTTTTTTGTCCCCTTTCTTTTGGTTTACTCCCCTTCCCTTCCCCTGTGTTAGATGACAGGAATTGGAGTTCTCCAGGAGTGCGACGGGGTGTTCATGTTATTTTGTGTGTTTATTGTTTTCTTATGTTATCATTTATCAATTATTTATCAATTATTTATTTATTCCCCGTCGACACTATTTTCGACTGGTTAACTCCTCTTTCTGCCATGTTTTAGTACGTGGGGGGGACCCCATACTAACCCTCATAATGTATATATGTTTTGTTCATGTTTCGTTTTAGGGGACTTGTAAATATATGTATATAGTTTTCTTTGTTCCCCTTCCCCCTCACACTGTAAATATGGGGTTTAGGTTTAGAAATCCATGGAGTATTAGTGTCGTTTTGGTGATTGTTGTTTTGGTGAATGCAGTTTGATTGGGATATGTGTTATTGAGGTATTTTGGTGCTATCATCTTGGAGATATGTATCGGTCAGTGAATGAGTCTAGTTAAGTTAGAGATTAGGATAGTGTTGACCGGCCTTCCCCCCCCCCCATTTTTAGGCCTTGTGCCAAATTTGTATATATTTATACAATAAATAACCTCGTCGACAACCCATTTTTTCTGTTCTGTGTAGCCAGCCACTTTTGGTTTTGGCTGCTGACGAAAAGGTTGTGTTTTTTTCAGGCAAAAACGATAAGGATTTTACCATCTTCTCCCGGCTGGTCTGAATAGTCCTGACCTTGTTGGAAAAATAAGATAAGTTTTTTTTTCTCCCACTTTTTTTACTTCATTTCTTCCCCTTTTTCATCCTCACCCCCCCCTTTTTTTATCCACCCGGCCCATTATTTATGGCCGGCCGGTCGGACGGCTCGGCCATAAAGGCCCTATTTCCCCCCAGTAAGGGTGACCCCCCCACATTTTCCAAAAAAAAGAAAACGAAATCACCCTCTGGCAAAAATGACCCTCCCCCTGAGGAAATTTCTGTGCCAGTATCTCCCCCTAAAAATACCCCTCCATCTGAAAAAGAAAGAAAATCACTTTCCCCTCATAAAAATACCCCTACTTCTGACCAATGTGAAAAAAAGAGTTCCCCAATGAAGGAGGGCTCACCCCCCAACGGGGATAAAAATGACCAGAAAGAAGGCGGCGAAAACATATGGAAAGCGCCGCCGAAAATCCAGGTCGATGTCGCAGACTT
Source organism: Sepioteuthis lessoniana (assembly GCA_963585895.1). Lineage (NCBI taxonomy): Eukaryota > Metazoa > Mollusca > Cephalopoda > Myopsida > Loliginidae > Sepioteuthis > Sepioteuthis lessoniana. The sequence goes on along the minus strand of CAUZXS010004788.1, from coordinate 43,153 downwards.
GCTCCAGAGGGCAAAGGCCATATCCAGCCAAGTGCAGGAGCATGGCCTTATGTTCAATTTGGAGGAGGTGAGACTCGACCAAAAGAAAAGAACGGTGTCTGTCTTTGTCGTGGACAAACGCTCCAGAAAGATTGTTAAGCCCGTCAAAGACATGGTGTTACGTCAGCTCTCCAGCCTGGGCGTAAAGGTGCAAGCTATAATAGCGGGCTCCTCTTACGCTTTTTGGGATGTACTGCTGCCGACTGAAGAAGAAGCCGTCGCCCTAACGCGGAAAACACTCGAAAATAAAGAATACTTTTTCCGGACGGAGTATATGGGGCGACGGCGGACCACGGTCTCAGTATACGAGGTCCCCAGCTTCCTGAGAGACGCGAATTTAGCCGCATTTATGCTAAATTTCGGTGACATCGTCTCGGCAACCCATGACGGAATGCGTGGGGAGTGGAGGTTTGACCTAATGTTAGACGCTAAGACCTTCTTCTCCGTTCCCAACTGGTTGGATGTGGAAGGGCGCAGGCTTCCGGTTATCGTCTCTGGACGTAAACCTGCCTGCTGGCACTGTGGCGAGATTGGTCACCTCTCTGCAGTTTGCCCGGGGAAGAAGGCCCCGAAGAAGCCCGACCAGGATGCCGGTACCCCCCCACCTGTTGGTAAAAACAACGACAAAAAGGAGGCTCCCGTAGTCTCGCCCACTTCAGCGGCAATAAAAAGCCTCACTCCTCCTACGTCATCTACGGTTAGTTCCGAAGAGGCGGGGGGCGAGTGGCTGACGGTGGGAAAAGGTGGGAGGAAGATCCAACCAGCGGATCCTCAATCCCAAAAGTCAACCCAGGTGGGCACCAACAGTTCCCCCACCTCTAAATCATACGCGCAACTATCCAAGTCCCCCCCCTCCAGCAGCAAAAAATTACCGCCCAAAACTCCTCCCAAACAGTCCACCCCTCCTTTGGTCAGGTCTTTCAGTCCAGGCCGGGAGAAATTCGAGCAGCTGATGGAATTCAAGAAGCGGCTGGACCTACAGAGGAAGTCAACCCCCCAACCAGGACCCTCTCGATCCACCCCTTCATCACCCAAGCAGCCCAGGACTTTAAGACCTCCCTCCACACCTCCACCAAAGTCCATGCCTCCCCCAAACCTAACGGCTTTAAAAGCCCACCTGAAGAAGGGACCCACCCCCCCTCCGCTGCCGTTGGAGTCGCCACCTTCAAAGCCGTCACCGCCACCAGTAGCAGCAGCAGCTTCGCCCTCCTCATCGCCGAAGAAACGGCAGCGGAGCTCATCCATCGATAGTTCGGGGGATGAGGTCCCTAAACACCAAAAAAAGGAAAGGAGGGGGGAGAAGAAACTCTATCACTCTGGTGTAAGGATTTGCCGGGTGGATGAGGGGGTCCTGGACCGTCATCACAAGGTCCAGCCGCAACTCATCAAAGACTTGAGGGTCCTCCACAATTTCAAAGAGGTGAACGGTAAAAATGTGGAGGACCCTCTAAATTTCCCAAAGGCATGGGTAACTTCAGTTATCAGGAAGGGCCGGGGGTCCGAAGGTGTAATTAAAATGTTGGGGGAAGCCAACGAGGCCCTCGGCCCGGTTTCATTCATAAAAGAAGACAGTGATGCATGTAAGGGACTCATTGGGAGGGTCCCTGTTGTGTTACACCCTTCCTTGTATAGGGCTGTAAAATTAACTTTCCCGCGAGACATCGGGGGTCTCGCTCATGACGGAGCCATCACTAATGAGATGGCCACAGGATCCATGAGCCAGACCGTTGGGGTCTTGACCCCTGTCATGTTTAGTCCAGGCACCCAACCCCTGTAAATGTTTAATGATGGATTTAAGGTTGGCTAGTCTAAATGGCCGCGGCCTGAGGGCGGGTTCTAGAAGAGCCCACTTGTTTTTGTACCTCCAGCGTCGCGGCATTGATATATGTTGTTTGCAGGAGACTCGCTTTGACTCCAACTTCCATGAAGATATTCTGTCGAAGGACTATTTGTCCTTCTCAGCCTATTTTGATGGTCGTTCCAGAGGTGTCACCTGGCTGATAAGTAGACGTCTCGACGCTACGTGTGCTCTTGTTCTTTCAGATCCGGCGGGCAGACTTTGCGTGGTGGACGTTACCATAAAGGATAAGGCGTTTCGCTTGATTGGGGTTTATGGACCCAACGCTACCAGTGAGCTCCCTGCGTTTTTCCGGCGCATCGAGCCGTACGTTATTCCGTCGAAGCGGGTAATTTTAGTGGGAGATTGGAACGCCGTCCTTGATCCCAATTTGGATAGAGGGGCCATTAGCGCGGCTACTAATACCTTGGATGCGAGATATTTTCGCGAGTTTGTACAGCGACTTGATCTCGTTGACAAATTTCGCGAAAGGCATCCAAATAAGCTAGCTTGGACTTGGACCGGTAGGGGCGCCTCGGCCCAGCTTTATAGCTATTTGGACCGAGTGTTAGTTAGGCGAGTCGACCTAGACTATTTAGGTGGTCCAAGTTTTAATGCCTATAAAGATTCCGACCACAAATTTTTATGTGTGTCGATTAGGTTAGATAAGGCTAGATGTAGGATGTCTGGTTACTGGAAGTTTAACTCTTCCCTTTTGGCAGAGGCTGACTTCCGGAACCAGCTAGAACTAATGATAAAGCGGGAACTGACGGGGGCTATTATGGGAAATAGGTGGTGGGCTAACCTTAAGGATAGCATTAGATCCTTTGCTGCCGACTATGGTAGGAGACTCAAGTCAGCTAGGGTAGCGGAGCAAAGAGTAATTAAGGATAAGCTAGATAGGGCGGTTTTGGCGGGAGATAGTGGGCTAGTTAACGTAGCTAAGGCCGAGCTGGCCTCCTTGCAAATTAAGGAGTACCAAGCTCTGGTAGTTAGAGCTAGGTTAAAAAGAATGTCCTGCGAGGCGACGAATATGGCCCAGGAATTACGGGCCGAGGAACTCAGGCATGCTACTGATCGGCATATCGCCAGTGTCACATCGCCGGAGGGGCTCCGTCGAACTACAAACGAAGCCATCTGTGGGGAGTTTCGGCAGTATTTCTTGAAGCTTTTCACTAGGGAGCCCGGACTGAGTTCTGCTCAGTTCGACGCCTATCTTGCCGACTTCCCTCGCCTTTCGGCGACTGAAGCGGCTGGGTGTGAGGGGCGCATAAAGGAGGAGGAGATTCGGGATGCACTGAAGTCGGTCGGGCTGGATAAGTCTCCCGGAATTGATGGTCTGCCCTACGAAGTGTACTTGAGGCTGTCGCACATGTTTGTCCCCTTACTGGCAACCACCTATGACAACTGGATGAGGCAGGGTACTATACCCGGACGCTTCACCAGGGGCATAGTGAAGTTGCTTCGTAAGAACAAACATGGTGGGGATGGGATAAGTAACTTTCGCCCTTTAACGATGTTAAACACAGACTTAAAGATTTTGGCGAAGATCCTAGCGAACCGTTTGCAGACTGTCCTGCCTAGTCTAATTTGCCCCGAACAGACTTGTGCTGTGAAGGGTAGGACTATCCAGGACAGTCTTCATCTGGTCCGCACGATCGTAGAAAAAGTCGACGGAAATGCCGCGCTGATCAATTTAGATCAGTCCAAGGCCTTTGATAGGGTTGACCATGCTTTTCTGGAGGCTGTCTTGTCTGCGGCCGGTTTCGGGGTTGATTTTCGCACCTGGATACGTCTCCTTTATGCGTCCCCCGGAGTCGTGGTGGAGGTGAACGGGGTAAGGTCGGAGCCCTTCGCTCTGACTCGATCGATTCGTCAGGGTTGCCCGTTATCGCCAATGCTCTATATCCTTGCGCTAGAGCCTTTTCTGCGCAAGCTAAAGGCGAACCCGGTCCTACGCGGCCTCACGTTACCTGGCGCCACTGAGGTAGCCAGGTACACTGCATACGCTGACGACGTAAGCGTGCTTGTAACGAGCAGTGCCGAGGTGGAGGAGGTGAGCAAAGAAATCGGGAGGTACGAAGCTGTGACAGGGGCCAAGATTAACCGCGATAAGTCTGTTGGCTTGCGGTTGGGCTCGTGGAAAGGCTGTGCTCTTCCCGGCCCCTTCATTTGGAAAGACGGTCCGTGCAAGATACTCGGCGTCTGGTTTGGGCCTGATCTTCAATTGGAGAAAAATTGGTCGGAAGTACTAGAAAAGGTCGTAGCTGCAACGGAGTTGTGGCTACGTAGGCGTCTCTCCCTTAAGGGACGGGCAGAGGTGTGCTGTTCGCACATTTACTCCCTAGCCGTTTACCGTCTTTCTGTGCTTCCTATCCCGGCCACCATCCTATTCAAGCTGGAAAGGATTCTCTTCCGGTTCCTCTGGGCTGAGAGACATCCTTTGGTGCGGCGGGAGATCTGTTTCCTTCACCCTTCCGAGGGCGGTCTAGGTGTGCCTAACGTCGAGGCACGGCGCCATACTTTGCGTCTTACTTTCTTAGACCGGATGTGTTCACGAGATACGGCGGCGGGAAGCGTCTGGAAAGAAGACGCTAGACAATCTTTCCCGTCGCTAAGAAGTGTGCATTTCGCTGACGGGGAGGCCCATCGGTTGCCTAGACGCGAATGTCCCTTCTATCGCGAGTGCCGGCATGCTTTGAGAGTTCTCTCTCGGCTGCAGACAGGTCTCTCTGACAGCCGGCCGTTGTCGAGTAGGGCATTATATCAATGTTTAGTTAGGGGGGCCGCTAGCGACGGTCTGATTGGCGAGCTCGGTGTGACGGAGGCGGAGGGTCGCTTACTGTGGCCTTGGGCCCCCAGGATGAGGTGCCTCAATAATGACGAGGCTTCCCTCACCTGGCTGGTCATTCGGAACGCTCTCTGGGTCGGCAAGAAATTGTTTGCAGCGCAACAGGTCATTTCGCCTGAGTGCGGTCGGTGCGGTGATTTGGAGGAGACTATTAGTCACACCTTCTTTCATTGCCCGGTCGTACGGCCGCTGTGCAAGCTTCTTGAAGGCTACATGGTCCGCATCCTCAACGGAAAGTTCTTTGTCCTGGAAGCCAGTTCTGTGTGCAGCAATGTGGTACCGAAGTTGAACAGACCGGAACACTATGTGTTTCTCTGCTTGCTCGGCGTTATGCGTGTCGTGATTTGGACGACAAGAAAGAAGGAACTCTTTGAGGATGAGTCTTTTTCTTCTCAGACCCTGGTGGCATTTTTCAAACACCAAATTAAGGTCAAAATCCGGTCTGAGAGAAAGAGACTCTCTTCACTGGAGTTTGGCGAAAGGTGGGTGACTGTTGCGCGCTTGTGTCGCGTGGTAGGAGCCAACCTTATTTTCAACTTGGACATCCCAGGGTCTTGAGGATTTTGGGTTACTGGAAAGACATGACCACCCAGCCCAGGTAAGTTAGAGTTTAGGTCATTTTTGATTTAGTTTGTTCCTGATTTAGTTAACTTAGCTAGAGTATGCGAGGTCATTGGGCCCCCTCCTTTTTTTTGTCCCCTTTCTTTTGGTTTACTCCCCTTCCCTTCCCCTGTGTTAGATGACAGGAATTGGAGTTCTCCAGGAGTGCGACGGGGTGTTCATGTTATTTTGTGTGTTTATTGTTTTCTTATGTTATCATTTATCAATTATTTATCAATTATTTATTTATTCCCCGTCGACACTATTTTCGACTGGTTAACTCCTCTTTCTGCCATGTTTTAGTACGTGGGGGGGACCCCATACTAACCCTCATAATGTATATATGTTTTGTTCATGTTTCGTTTTAGGGGACTTGTAAATATATGTATATAGTTTTCTTTGTTCCCCTTCCCCCTCACACTGTAAATATGGGGTTTAGGTTTAGAAATCCATGGAGTATTAGTGTCGTTTTGGTGATTGTTGTTTTGGTGAATGCAGTTTGATTGGGATATGTGTTATTGAGGTATTTTGGTGCTATCATCTTGGAGATATGTATCGGTCAGTGAATGAGTCTAGTTAAGTTAGAGATTAGGATAGTGTTGACCGGCCTTCCCCCCCCCCCATTTTTAGGCCTTGTGCCAAATTTGTATATATTTATACAATAAATAACCTCGTCGACAACCCATTTTTTCTGTTCTGTGTAGCCAGCCACTTTTGGTTTTGGCTGCTGACGAAAAGGTTGTGTTTTTTTCAGGCAAAAACGATAAGGATTTTACCATCTTCTCCCGGCTGGTCTGAATAGTCCTGACCTTGTTGGAAAAATAAGATAAGTTTTTTTTTCTCCCACTTTTTTTACTTCATTTCTTCCCCTTTTTCATCCTCACCCCCCCCTTTTTTTATCCACCCGGCCCATTATTTATGGCCGGCCGGTCGGACGGCTCGGCCATAAAGGCCCTATTTCCCCCCAGTAAGGGTGACCCCCCCACATTTTCCAAAAAAAAGAAAACGAAATCACCCTCTGGCAAAAATGACCCTCCCCCTGAGGAAATTTCTGTGCCAGTATCTCCCCCTAAAAATACCCCTCCATCTGAAAAAGAAAGAAAATCACTTTCCCCTCATAAAAATACCCCTACTTCTGACCAATGTGAAAAAAAGAGTTCCCCAATGAAGGAGGGCTCACCCCCCAACGGGGATAAAAATGACCAGAAAGAAGGCGGCGAAAACATATGGAAAGCGCCGCCGAAAATCCAGGTCGATGTCGCAGACTTGCTCCAGAGGGCAAAGGCCATATCCAGCCAAGTGCAGGAGCATGGCCTTATGTTCAATTTGGAGGAGGTGAGACTCGACCAAAAGAAAAGAACGGTGTCTGTCTTTGTCGTGGACAAACGCTCCAGAAAGATTGTTAAGCCCGTCAAAGACATGGTGTTACGTCAGCTCTCCAGCCTGGGCGTAAAGGTGCAAGCTATAATAGCGGGCTCCTCTTACGCTTTTTGGGATGTACTGCTGCCGACTGAAGAAGAAGCCGTCGCCCTAACGCGGAAAACACTCGAAAATAAAGAATACTTTTTCCGGACGGAGTATATGGGGCGACGGCGGACCACGGTCTCAGTATACGAGGTCCCCAGCTTCCTGAGAGACGCGAATTTAGCCGCATTTATGCTAAATTTCGGTGACATCGTCTCGGCAACCCATGACGGAATGCGTGGGGAGTGGAGGTTTGACCTAATGTTAGACGCTAAGACCTTCTTCTCCGTTCCCAACTGGTTGGATGTGGAAGGGCGCAGGCTTCCGGTTATCGTCTCTGGACGTAAACCTGCCTGCTGGCACTGTGGCGAGATTGGTCACCTCTCTGCAGTTTGCCCGGGGAAGAAGGCCCCGAAGAAGCCCGACCAGGATGCCGGTACCCCCCCACCTGTTGGTAAAAACAACGACAAAAAGGAGGCTCCCGTAGTCTCGCCCACTTCAGCGGCAATAAAAAGCCTCACTCCTCCTACGTCATCTACGGTTAGTTCCGAAGAGGCGGGGGGCGAGTGGCTGACGGTGGGAAAAGGTGGGAGGAAGATCCAACCAGCGGATCCTCAATCCCAAAAGTCAACCCAGGTGGGCACCAACAGTTCCCCCACCTCTAAATCATACGCGCAACTATCCAAGTCCCCCCCCTCCAGCAGCAAAAAATTACCGCCCAAAACTCCTCCCAAACAGTCCACCCCTCCTTTGGTCAGGTCTTTCAGTCCAGGCCGGGAGAAATTCGAGCAGCTGATGGAATTCAAGAAGCGGCTGGACCTACAGAGGAAGTCAACCCCCCAACCAGGACCCTCTCGATCCACCCCTTCATCACCCAAGCAGCCCAGGACTTTAAGACCTCCCTCCACACCTCCACCAAAGTCCATGCCTCCCCCAAACCTAACGGCTTTAAAAGCCCACCTGAAGAAGGGACCCACCCCCCCTCCGCTGCCGTTGGAGTCGCCACCTTCAAAGCCGTCACCGCCACCAGTAGCAGCAGCAGCTTCGCCCTCCTCATCGCCGAAGAAACGGCAGCGGAGCTCATCCATCGATAGTTCGGGGGATGAGGTCCCTAAACACCAAAAAAAGGAAAGGAGGGGGGAGAAGAAACTCTATCACTCTGGTGTAAGGATTTGCCGGGTGGATGAGGGGGTCCTGGACCGTCATCACAAGGTCCAGCCGCAACTCATCAAAGACTTGAGGGTCCTCCACAATTTCAAAGAGGTGAACGGTAAAAATGTGGAGGACCCTCTAAATTTCCCAAGGGCATGGGTAACTTCAGTTATCAGGAAGGGCCGGGGGTCCGAAGGTGTAATTAAAATGTTGGGGGAAGCCAACGAGGCCCTCGGCCCGGTTTCATTCATAAAAGATGACAGTGATGCTTGTAAGGGACTCATTGGGAGGGTCCCTGTTGTGTTACACCCTTCCTTGTATAGGGCTGTAAAATTAACTTTCCCGCGAGACATCGGGGGTCTCGCTCATGACGGAGCCATCACTAATGAGATGGCCACAGGATCCATGAGCCAGACCGTTGGGGTCTTGACCCCTGTCATGTTTAGTCCAGGCACCCAACCCCTGTAAATGTTTAATGATGGATTTAAGGTTGGCTAGTCTAAATGGCCGCGGCCTGAGGGCGGGTTCTAGAAGAGCCCACTTGTTTTTATACCTCCAGCGTCGCGGCATTGATATATGTTGTTTGCAGGAGACTCGCTTTGACTCCAACTTCCATGAAGATATTCTGTCGAAGGACTATTTGTCCTTCTCAGCCTATTTTGATGGTCGTTCCAGAGGTGTCACCTGGCTGATAAGTAGACGTCTCGACGCTACGTGTGCTCTTGTTCTTTCAGATCCGGCGGGCAGACTTTGCGTGGTGGACGTTACCATAAAGGATAAGGCGTTTCGCTTGATTGGGGTTTATGGACCCAACGCTACCAGTGAGCTCCCTGCGTTTTTCCGGCGCATCGAGCCGTACGTTATTCCGTCGAAGCGGGTAATTTTAGTGGGAGATTGGAACGCCGTCCTTGATCCCAATTTGGATAGAGGGGCCATTAGCGCGGCTACTAATACCTTGGATGCGAGATATTTTCGCGAGTTTGTACAGCGACTTGATCTCGTTGACAAATTTCGCGAAAGGCATCCAAATAAGCTAGCTTGGACTTGGACCGGTAGGGGCGCCTCGGCCCAGCTTTATAGCTATTTGGACCGAGTGTTAGTTAGGCGAGTCGACCTAGACTATTTAGGTGGTCCAAGTTTTAATGCCTATAAAGATTCCGACCACAAATTTTTATGTGTGTCGATTAGGTTAGATAAGGCTAGATGTAGGATGTCTGGTTACTGGAAGTTTAACTCTTCCCTTTTGGCAGAGGCTGACTTCCGGAACCAGCTAGAACTAATGATAAAGCGGGAACTGACGGGGGCTATTATGGGAAATAGGTGGTGGGCTAACCTTAAGGATAGCATTAGATCCTTTGCTGCCGACTATGGTAGGAGACTCAAGTCAGCTAGGGTAGCGGAGCAAAGAGTAATTAAGGATAAGCTAGATAGGGCGGTTTTGGCGGGAGATAGTGGGCTAGTTAACGTAGCTAAGGCCGAGCTGGCCTCCTTGCAAATTAAGGAGTACCAAGCTCTGGTAGTTAGAGCTAGGTTAAAAAGAATGTCCTGCGAGGCGACGAATATGGCCCAGGAATTACGGGCCGAGGAACTCAGGCATGCTACTGATCGGCATATCGCCAGTGTCACATCGCCGGAGGGGCTCCGTCGAACTACAAACGAAGCCATCTGTGGGGAGTTTCGGCAGTATTTCTTGAAGCTTTTCACTAGGGAGCCCGGACTGAGTTCTGCTCAGTTCGACGCCTATCTTGCCGACTTCCCTCGCCTTTCGGCGACTGAAGCGGCTGGGTGTGAGGGGCGCATAAAGGAGGAGGAGATTCGGGATGCACTGAAGTCGGTCGGGCTGGATAAGTCTCCCGGAATTGATGGTCTGCCCTACGAAGTGTACTTGAGGCTGTCGCACATGTTTGTCCCCTTACTGGCAACCACCTATGACAACTGGATGAGGCAGGGTACTATACCCGGACGCTTCACCAGGGGCATAGTGAAGTTGCTTCGTAAGAACAAACATGGTGGGGATGGGATAAGTAACTTTCGCCCTTTAACGATGTTAAACACAGACTTAAAGATTTTGGCGAAGATCCTAGCGAACCGTTTGCAGACTGTCCTGCCTAGTCTAATTTGCCCCGAACAGACTTGTGCTGTGAAGGGTAGGACTATCCAGGACAGTCTTCATCTGGTCCGCACGATCGTAGAAAAAGTCGACGGAAATGCCGCGCTGATCAATTTAGATCAGTCCAAGGCCTTTGATAGGGTTGACCATGCTTTTCTGGAGGCTGTCTTGTCTGCGGCCGGTTTCGGGGTTGATTTTCGCACCTGGATACGTCTCCTTTATGCGTCCCCCGGAGTCGTGGTGGAGGTGAACGGGGTAAGGTCGGAGCCCTTCGCTCTGACTCGATCGATTCGTCAGGGTTGCCCGTTATCGCCAATGCTCTATATCCTTGCGCTAGAGCCTTTTCTGCGCAAGCTAAAGGCGAACCCAGTCCTACGCGGCCTCACGTTACCTGGCGCCACTGAGGTAGCCAGGTACACTGCATACGCTGACGACGTAAGCGTGCTTGTAACGAGCAGTGCCGAGGTGGAGGAGGTGAGCAAAGAAATCGGGAGGTACGAAGCTGTGACAGGGGCCAAGATTAACCGCGATAAGTCTGTTGGCTTGCGGTTGGGCTCGTGGAAAGGCTGTGCTCTTCCCGGCCCCTTCATTTGGAAAGACGGTCCGTGCAAGATACTCGGCGTCTGGTTTGGGCCTGATCTTCAATTGGAGAAAAATTGGTCGGAAGTACTAGAAAAGGTCGTAGCTGCAACGGAGTTGTGGCTACGTAGGCGTCTCTCCCTTAAGGGACGGGCAGAGGTGTGCTGTTCGCACATTTACTCCTTAGCCGTTTACCGTCTTTCTGTGCTTCCTATCCCGGCCACCATCCTATTCAAGCTGGAAAGGATTCTCTTCCGGTTCCTCTGGGCTGAGAGACATCCTTTGGTGCGGCGGGAGATCTGTTTCCTTCACCCTTCCGAGGGCGGTCTAGGTGTGCCTAACGTCGAGGCACGGCGCCATACTTTGCGTCTTACTTTCTTAGACCGGATGTGTTCACGAGATACGGCGACGGGAAGCGTCTGGAAAGAAGACGCTAGACAATCTTTCCCGTCGCTAAGAAGTGTGCATTTCGCTGACGGGGAGGCCCATCGGTTGCCTAGACGCGAATGTCCCTTCTATCGCGAGTGCCGGCATGCTTTGAGAGTTCTCTCTCGGCTGCAGACAGGTCTCTCTGACAGCCGGCCGTTGTCGAGTAGGGCATTATATCAATGTTTAGTTAGGGGGGCCGCTAGCGACGGTCTGATTGGCGAGCTCGGTGTGACGGAGGCGGAGGGTCGCTTACTGTGGCCTTGGGCCCCCAGGATGAGGTGCCTCAATAATGACGAGGCTTCCCTCACCTGGCTGGTCATTCGGAACGCTCTCTGGGTCGGCAAGAAATTGTTTGCAGCGCAACAGGTCATTTCGCCTGAGTGCGGTCGGTGCGGTGATTTGGAGGAGACTATTAGTCACACCTTCTTTCATTGCCCGGTCGTACGGCCGCTGTGCAAGCTTCTTGAAGGCTACATGGTCCGCATCCTCAACGGAAAGTTCTTTGTCCTGGAAGCCAGTTCTGTGTGCAGCAATGTGGTACCGAAGTTGAACAGACCGGAACACTATGTGTTTCTCTGCTTGCTCGGCGTTATGCGTGTCGTGATTTGGACGACAAGAAAGAAGGAACTCTTTGAGGATGAGTCTTTTTCTTCTCAGACCCTGGTGGCATTTTTCAAACACCAAATTAAGGTCAAAATCCGGTCTGAGAGAAAGAGACTCTCTTCACTGGAGTTTGGCGAAAGGTGGGTGACTGTTGCGCGCTTGTGTCGCGTGGTAGGAGCCAACCTTATTTTCAACTTGGACATCCCAGGGTCTTGAGGATTTTGGGTTACTGGAAAGACATGACCACCCAGCCCAGGTAAGTTAGAGTTTAGGTCATTTTTGATTTAGTTTGTTCCTGATTTAGTTAACTTAGCTAGAGTATGCGAGGTCATTGGGCCCCCTCCTTTTTTTTGTCCCCTTTCTTTTGGTTTACTCCCCTTCCCTTCCCCTGTGTTAGATGACAGGAATTGGAGTTCTCCAGGAGTGCGACGGGGTGTTCATGTTATTTTGTGTGTTTATTGTTTTCTTATGTTATCATTTATCAATTATTTATCAATTATTTATTTATTCCCCGTCGACACTATTTTCGACTGGTTAACTCCTCTTTCTGCCATGTTTTAGTACGTGGGGGGGACCCCATACTAACCCTCATAATGTATATATGTTTTGTTCATGTTTCGTTTTAGGGGACTTGTAAATATATGTATATAGTTTTCTTTGTTCCCCTTCCCCCTCACACTGTAAATATGGGGTTTAGGTTTAGAAATCCATGGAGTATTAGTGTCGTTTTGGTGATTGTTGTTTTGGTGAATGCAGTTTGATTGGGATATGTGTTATTGAGGTATTTTGGTGCTATCATCTTGGAGATATGTATCGGTCAGTGAATGAGTCTAGTTAAGTTAGAGATTAGGATAGTGTTGACCGGCCTCCCCCCCCATTTTTAGGCCTTGTGCCAAATTTGTATATATTTATACAATAAATAACCTCGTCGACAACCCATTTTTTCTGTTCTGTGTAGCCAGCCACTTTTGGTTTTGGCTGCTGACGAAAAGGTTGTGTTTTTTTCAGGCAAAAACGATAAGGATTTTACCATCTTCTCCCGGCTGGTCTGAATAGTCCTGACCTTGTTGGAAAAATAAGATAAGTTTTTTTTTCTCCCACTTTTTTTACTTCATTTCTTCCCCTTTTTCATCCTCACCCCCCCTTTTTTATCCACTCGGCCCATTATTTATGGCCGGCCGGTCGGACGGCTCGGCCATAAAGGCCCTATTTCCCCCCAGTAAGGGTGACCCCCCCCACATTGTCCAAAAAAAAGAAAACGAAATCACCCTCCGGCAAAAATGACCCTCCCCCTGAGGAAATTTCTGTGCCAGTATCTCCCCCTAAAAATACCCCTCCATCTGAAAAAGAAAGAAAATCACTTTCCCCTCATAAAAATACCCCTACTTCTGACCAATGTGAAAAAAAGAGTTCCCCAATGAAGGAGGGCTCACCCCCCAACGGGGATAAAAATGACCAGAAAGAAGGCGGCGAAAACATATGGAAAGCGCCGCCGAAAATCCAGGTCGATGTCGCAGACTTGCTCCAGAGGGCAAAGGCCATATCCAGCCAAGTGCAGGAGCATGGCCTTATGTTCAATTTGGAGGAGGTGAGACTCGACCAAAAGAAAAGAACGGTGTCTGTCTTTGTCGTGGACAAACGCTCCAGAAAGATTGTTAAGCCCGTCAAAGACATGGTGTTACGTCAGCTCTCCAGCCTGGGCGTAAAGGTGCAAGCTATAATAGCGGGCTCCTCTTACGCTTTTTGGGATGTACTGCTGCCGACTGAAGAAGAAGCCGTCGCCCTAACGCGGAAAACACTCGAAAATAAAGAATACTTTTTCCGGACGGAGTATATGGGGCGACGGCGGACCACGGTCTCAGTATACGAGGTCCCCAGCTTCCTGAGAGACGCGAATTTAGCCGCATTTATGCTAAATTTCGGTGACATCGTCTCGGCAACCCATGACGGAATGCGTGGGGAGTGGAGGTTTGACCTAATGTTAGACGCTAAGACCTTCTTCTCCGTTCCCAACTGGTTGGATGTGGAAGGGCGCAGGCTTCCGGTTATCGTCTCTGGACGTAAACCTGCCTGCTGGCACTGTGGCGAGATTGGTCACCTCTCTGCAGTTTGCCCGGGGAAGAAGGCCCCGAAGAAGCCCGACCAGGATGCCGGTACCCCCCCACCTGTTGGTAAAAACAACGACAAAAAGGAGGCTCCCGTAGTCTCGCCCACTTCAGCGGCAATAAAAAGCCTCACTCCTCCTACGTCATCTACGGTTAGTTCCGAAGAGGCGGGGGGCGAGTGGCTGACGGTGGGAAAAGGTGGGAGGAAGATCCAACCAGCGGATCCTCAATCCCAAAAGTCAACCCAGGTGGGCACCAACAGTTCCCCCACCTCTAAATCATACGCGCAACTATCCAAGTCCCCCCCCTCCAGCAGCAAAAAATTACCGCCCAAAACTCCTCCCAAACAGTCCACCCCTCCTTTGGTCAGGTCTTTCAGTCCAGGCCGGGAGAAATTCGAGCAGCTGATGGAATTCAAGAAGCGGCTGGACCTACAGAGGAAGTCAACCCCCCAACCAGGACCCTCTCGATCCACCCCTTCATCACCCAAGCAGCCCAGGACTTTAAGACCTCCCTCCACACCTCCACCAAAGTCCATGCCTCCCCCAAACCTAACGGCTTTAAAAGCCCACCTGAAGAAGGGACCCACCCCCCCTCCGCTGCCGTTGGAGTCGCCACCTTCAAAGCCGTCACCGCCACCAGTAGCAGCAGCAGCTTCGCCCTCCTCATCGCCGAAGAAACGGCAGCGGAGCTCATCCATCGATAGTTCGGGGGATGAGGTCCCTAAACACCAAAAAAAGGAAAGGAGGGGGGAGAAGAAACTCTATCACTCTGGTGTAAGGATTTGCCGGGTGGATGAGGGGGTCCTGGACCGTCATCACAAGGTCCAGCCGCAACTCATCAAAGACTTGAGGGTCCTCCACAATTTCAAAGAGGTGAACGGTAAAAATGTGGAGGACCCTCTAAATTTCCCAAGGGCATGGGTAACTTCAGTTATCAGGAAGGGCCGGGGGTCCGAAGGTGTAATTAAAATGTTGGGGGAAGCCAACGAGGCCCTCGGCCCGGTTTCATTCATAAAAGATGACAGTGATGCTTGTAAGGGACTCATTGGGAGGGTCCCTGTTGTGTTACACCCTTCCTTGTATAGGGCTGTAAAATTAACTTTCCCGCGAGACATCGGGGGTCTCGCTCATGACGGAGCCATCACTAATGAGATGGCCACAGGATCCATGAGCCAGACCGTTGGGGTCTTGACCCCTGTCATGTTTAGTCCAGGCACCCAACCCCTGTAAATGTTTAATGATGGATTTAAGGTTGGCTAGTCTAAATGGCCGCGGCCTGAGGGCGGGTTCTAGAAGAGCCCACTTGTTTTTATACCTCCAGCGTCGCGGCATTGATATATGTTGTTTGCAGGAGACTCGCTTTGACTCCAACTTCCATGAAGATATTCTGTCGAAGGACTATTTGTCCTTCTCAGCCTATTTTGATGGTCGTTCCAGAGGTGTCACCTGGCTGATAAGTAGACGTCTCGACGCTACGTGTGCTCTTGTTCTTTCAGATCCGGCGGGCAGACTTTGCGTGGTGGACGTTACCATAAAGGATAAGGCGTTTCGCTTGATTGGGGTTTATGGACCCAACGCTACCAGTGAGCTCCCTGCGTTTTTCCGGCGCATCGAGCCGTACGTTATTCCGTCGAAGCGGGTAATTTTAGTGGGAGATTGGAACGCCGTCCTTGATCCCAATTTGGATAGAGGGGCCATTAGCGCGGCTACTAATACCTTGGATGCGAGATATTTTCGCGAGTTTGTACAGCGACTTGATCTCGTTGACAAATTTCGCGAAAGGCATCCAAATAAGCTAGCTTGGACTTGGACCGGTAGGGGCGCCTCGGCCCAGCTTTATAGCTATTTGGACCGAGTGTTAGTTAGGCGAGTCGACCTAGACTATTTAGGTGGTCCAAGTTTTAATGCCTATAAAGATTCCGACCACAAATTTTTATGTGTGTCGATTAGGTTAGATAAGGCTAGATGTAGGATGTCTGGTTACTGGAAGTTTAACTCTTCCCTTTTGGCAGAGGCTGACTTCCGGAACCAGCTAGAACTAATGATAAAGCGGGAACTGACGGGGGCTATTATGGGAAATAGGTGGTGGGCTAACCTTAAGGATAGCATTAGATCCTTTGCTGCCGACTATGGTAGGAGACTCAAGTCAGCTAGGGTAGCGGAGCAAAGAGTAATTAAGGATAAGCTAGATAGGGCGGTTTTGGCGGGAGATAGTGGGCTAGTTAACGTAGCTAAGGCCGAGCTGGCCTCCTTGCAAATTAAGGAGTACCAAGCTCTGGTAGTTAGAGCTAGGTTAAAAAGAATGTCCTGCGAGGCGACGAATATGGCCCAGGAATTACGGGCCGAGGAACTCAGGCATGCTACTGATCGGCATATCGCCAGTGTCACATCGCCGGAGGGGCTCCGTCGAACTACAAACGAAGCCATCTGTGGGGAGTTTCGGCAGTATTTCTTGAAGCTTTTCACTAGGGAGCCCGGACTGAGTTCTGCTCAGTTCGACGCCTATCTTGCCGACTTCCCTCGCCTTTCGGCGACTGAAGCGGCTGGGTGTGAGGGGCGCATAAAGGAGGAGGAGATTCGGGATGCACTGAAGTCGGTCGGGCTGGATAAGTCTCCCGGAATTGATGGTCTGCCCTACGAAGTGTACTTGAGGCTGTCGCACATGTTTGTCCCCTTACTGGCAACCACCTATGACAACTGGATGAGGCAGGGTACTATACCCGGACGCTTCACCAGGGGCATAGTGAAGTTGCTTCGTAAGAACAAACATGGTGGGGATGGGATAAGTAACTTTCGCCCTTTAACGATGTTAAACACAGACTTAAAGATTTTGGCGAAGATCCTAGCGAACCGTTTGCAGACTGTCCTGCCTAGTCTAATTTGCCCCGAACAGACTTGTGCTGTGAAGGGTAGGACTATCCAGGACAGTCTTCATCTGGTCCGCACGATCGTAGAAAAAGTCGACGGAAATGCCGCGCTGATCAATTTAGATCAGTCCAAGGCCTTTGATAGGGTTGACCATGCTTTTCTGGAGGCTGTCTTGTCTGCGGCCGGTTTCGGGGTTGATTTTCGCACCTGGATACGTCTCCTTTATGCGTCCCCCGGAGTCGTGGTGGAGGTGAACGGGGTAAGGTCGGAGCCCTTCGCTCTGACTCGATCGATTCGTCAGGGTTGCCCGTTATCGCCAATGCTCTATATCCTTGCGCTAGAGCCTTTTCTACGCAAGCTAAAGGCGAACCCGGTCCTACGCGGCCTCACGTTACCTGGCGCCACTGAGGTAGCCAGGTACACTGCATACGCTGACGACGTAAGCGTGCTTGTAACGAGCAGTGCCGAGGTGGAGGAGGTGAGCAAAGAAATCGGGAGGTACGAAGCTGTGACAGGGGCCAAGATTAACCGCGATAAGTCTGTTGGCTTGCGGTTGGGCTCGTGGAAAGGCTGTGCTCTTCCCGGCCCCTTCATTTGGAAAGACGGTCCGTGCAAGATACTCGGCGTCTGGTTTGGGCCTGATCTTCAATTGGAGAAAAATTGGTCGGAAGTACTAGAAAAGGTCGTAGCTGCAACGGAGTTGTGGCTACGTAGGCGTCTCTCCCTTAAGGGACGGGCAGAGGTGTGCTGTTCGCACATTTACTCCCTAGCCGTTTACCGTCTTTCTGTGCTTCCTATCCCGGCCACCATCCTATTCAAGCTGGAAAGGATTCTCTTCCGGTTCCTCTGGGCTGAGAGACATCCTTTGGTGCGGCGGGAGATCTGTTTCCTTCACCCTTCCGAGGGCGGTCTAGGTGTGCCTAACGTCGAGGCACGGCGCCATACTTTGCGTCTTACTTTCTTAGACCGGATGTGTTCACGAGATACGGCGGCGGGAAGCGTCTGGAAAGAAGGCGCTAGACAATCTTTCCCGTCGCTAAGAAGTGTGCATTTCGCTGACGGGGAGGCCCATCGGTTGCCTAGACGCGAATGTCCCTTCTATCGCGAGTGCCGGCATGCTTTGAGAGTTCTCTCTCGGCTGCAGACAGGTCTCTCTGACAGCCGGCCGTTGTCGAGTAGGGCATTATATCAATGTTTAGTTAGGGGGGCCGCTAGCGACGGTCTGATTGGCGAGCTCGGTGTGACGGAGGCGGAGGGTCGCTTACTGTGGCCTTGGGCCCCCAGGATGAGGTGCCTCAATAATGACGAGGCTTCCCTCACCTGGCTGGTCATTCGGAACGCTCTCTGGGTCGGCAAGAAATTGTTTGCAGCGCAACAGGTCATTTCGCCTGAGTGCGGTCGGTGCGGTGATTTGGAGGAGACTATTAGTCACACCTTCTTTCATTGCCCGGTCGTACGGCCGCTGTGCAAGCTTCTTGAAGGCTACATGGTCCGCATCCTCAACGGAAGGTTCTTTGTCCTGGAAGCCAGTTCTGTGTGCAGCAATGTGGTACCGAAGTTGAACAGACCGGAACACTATGTGTTTCTCTGCTTGCTCGGCGTTATGCGTGTCGTGATTTGGACGACAAGAAAGAAGGAACTCTTTGAGGATGAGTCTTTTTCTTCTCAGACCCTGGTGGCATTTTTCAAACACCAAATTAAGGTCAAAATCCGGTCTGAGAGAAAGAGACTCTCTTCACTGGAGTTTGGCGAAAGGTGGGTGACTGTTGCGCGCTTGTGTCGCGTGGTAGGAGCCAACCTTATTTTCAACTTGGACATCCCAGGGTCTTGAGGATTTTGGGTTACTGGAAAGACATGACCACCCAGCCCAGGTAAGTTAGAGTTTAGGTCATTTTTGATTTAGTTTGTTCCTGATTTAGTTAACTTAGCTAGAGTATGCGAGGTCATTGGGCCCCCCCTTTTTTTTGTCCCCTTTCTTTTGGTTTACTCCCCTTCCCTTCCCCTCTGTTAGATGACAGGAATTGGAGTTCTCCAGGAGTGCGACGGGGTGTTCATGTTATTTTGTGTGTTTATTGTTTTCTTATGTTAGCATTTATCAATTATTTATCAATTATTTATTTATTCCCCGTCGACACTATTTTCGACTGGTTAACTCCTCTTTCTGCCATGTTTTAGTACGTGGGGGGGACCCCATACTAACCCTCATAATGTATATATGTTTTGTTCATGTTTCGTTTTAGGGGACTTGTAAATATATGTATATAGTTTTCTTTGTTCCCCTTCCCCCTCACACTGTAAATATGGGGTTTAGGTTTAGAAATCCATGGAGTATTAGTGTCGTTTTGGTGATTGTTGTTTTGGTGAATGCAGTTTGATTGGGATATGTGTTATTGAGGTATTTTGGTGCTATCATCTTGGAGATATGTATCGGTCAGTGAATGAGTCTAGTTAAGTTAGAGATTAGGATAGTGTTGACCGGCCTTCCCCCCCCCCCATTTTTAGGCCTTGTGCCAAATTTGTATATATTTATACAATAAATAACCTCGTCGACAACCCATTTTTTCTGTTCTGTGTAGCCAGCCACTTTTGGTTTTGGCTGCTGACGAAAAGGTTGTGTTTTTTTCAGGCAAAAACGATAAGGATTTTACCATCTTCTCCCGGCTGGTCTGAATAGTCCTGACCTTGTTGGAAAAATAAGATAAGTTTTTTTTTCTCCCACTTTTTTTTACTTCATTTCTTCCCCTTTTTCATCCTCACCCCCCCTTTTTTTATCCACCCGGCCCATTATTTATGGCCGGCCGGTCGGACGGCTCGGCCATAAAGGCCCTATTTCCCCCCAGTAAGGGTGACCCCCCCACATTGTCCAAAAAAAAGAAAACGAAATCACCCTCCGGCAAAAATGACCCTCCCCCTGAGGAAAATTCTGTGCCAGTATCTCCCCCTAAAAATACCCCTCCATCTGAAAAAGAAAGAAAATCACTTTCCCCTCATAAAAATACCCCTACTTCTGACCAATGTGAAAAAAAGAGTTCCCCAATGAAGGAGGGCTCACCCCCCAACGGGGATAAAAATGACCAGAAAGAAGGCGGCGAAAACATATGGAAAGCGCCGCCGAAAATCCAGGTCGATGTCGCAGACTTGCTCCAGAGGGCAAAGGCCATATCCAGCCAAGTGCAGGAGCATGGCCTTATGTTCAATTTGGAGGAGGTGAGACTCGACCAAAAAGAAAAGAACGGTGTCTGTCTTTGTCGTGGACAAACGCTCCAGAAAGATTGTTAAGCCCGTCAAAGACATGGTGTTACGTCAGCTCTCCAGCCTGGGCGTAAAGGTGCAAGCTATAATAGCGGGCTCCTCTTACGCTTTTTGGGATGTACTGCTGCCGACTGAAGAAGAAGCCGTCGCCCTAACGCGGAAAACACTCGAAAATAAAGAATACTTTTTCCGGACGGAGTATATGGGGCGACGGCGGACCACGGTCTCAGTATACGAGGTCCCCAGCTTCCTGAGAGACGCGAATTTAGCCGCATTTATGCTAAATTTCGGTGACATCGTCTCGGCAACCCATGACGGAATGCGTGGGGAGTGGAGGTTTGACCTAATGTTAGACGCTAAGACCTTCTTCTCCGTTCCCAACTGGTTGGATGTGGAAGGGCGCAGGCTTCCGGTTATCGTCTCTGGACGTAAACCTGCCTGCTGGCACTGTGGCGAGATTGGTCACCTCTCTGCAGTTTGCCCGGGGAAGAAGGCCCCGAAGAAGCCCGACCAGGATGCCGGTACCCCCCCACCTGTTGGTAAAAACAACGACAAAAAGGAGGCTCCCGTAGTCTCGCCCACTTCAGCGGCAATAAAAAGCCTCACTCCTCCTACGTCATCTACGGTTAGTTCCGAAGAGGCGGGGGGCGAGTGGCTGACGGTGGGAAAAGGTGGGAGGAAGATCCAACCAGCGGATCCTCAATCCCAAAAGTCAACCCAGGTGGGCACCAACAGTTCCCCCACCTCTAAATCATACGCGCAACTATCCAAGTCCCCCCCCTCCAGCAGCAAAAAATTACCGCCCAAAACTCCTCCCAAACAGTCCACCCCTCCTTTGGTCAGGTCTTTCAGTCCAGGCCGGGAGAAATTCGAGCAGCTGATGGAATTCAAGAAGCGGCTGGACCTACAGAGGAAGTCAACCCCCCAACCAGGACCCTCTCGATCCACCCCTTCATCACCCAAGCAGCCCAGGACTTTAAGACCTCCCTCCACACCTCCACCAAAGTCCATGCCTCCCCCAAACCTAACGGCTTTAAAAGCCCACCTGAAGAAGGGACCCACCCCCCCTCCGCTGCCGTTGGAGTCGCCACCTTCAAAGCCGTCACCGCCACCAGTAGCAGCAGCAGCTTCGCCCTCCTCATCGCCGAAGAAACGGCAGCGGAGCTCATCCATCGATAGTTCGGGGGATGAGGTCCCTAAACACCAAAAAAAGGAAAGGAGGGGGGAGAAGAAACTCTATCACTCTGGTGTAAGGATTTGCCGGGTGGATGAGGGGGTCCTGGACCGTCATCACAAGGTCCAGCCGCAACTCATCAAAGACTTGAGGGTCCTCCACAATTTCAAAGAGGTGAACGGTAAAAATGTGGAGGACCCTCTAAATTTCCCAAAGGCATGGGTAACTTCAGTTATCAGGAAGGGCCGGGGGTCCGAAGGTGTAATTAAAATGTTGGGGGAAGCCAACGAGGCCCTCGGCCCGGTTTCATTCATAAAAGAAGACAGTGATGCATGTAAGGGACTCATTGGGAGGGTCCCTGTTGTGTTACACCCTTCCTTGTATAGGGCTGTAAAATTAACTTTCCCGCGAGACATCGGGGGTCTCGCTCATGACGGAGCCATCACTAATGAGATGGCCACAGGATCCATGAGCCAGACCGTTGGGGTCTTGACCCCTGTCATGTTTAGTCCAGGCACCCAACCCCTGTAAATGTTTAATGATGGATTTAAGGTTGGCTAGTCTAAATGGCCGCGGCCTGAGGGCGGGTTCTAGAAGAGCCCACTTGTTTTTGTACCTCCAGCGTCGCGGCATTGATATATGTTGTTTGCAGGAGACTCGCTTTGACTCCAACTTCCATGAAGATATTCTGTCGAAGGACTATTTGTCCTTCTCAGCCTATTTTGATGGTCGTTCCAGAGGTGTCACCTGGCTGATAAGTAGACGTCTCGACGCTACGTGTGCTCTTGTTCTTTCAGATCCGGCGGGCAGACTTTGCGTGGTGGACGTTACCATAAAGGATAAGGCGTTTCGCTTGATTGGGGTTTATGGACCCAACGCTACCAGTGAGCTCCCTGCGTTTTTCCGGCGCATCGAGCCGTACGTTATTCCGTCGAAGCGGGTAATTTTAGTGGGAGATTGGAACGCCGTCCTTGATCCCAATTTGGATAGAGGGGCCATTAGCGCGGCTACTAATACCTTGGATGCGAGATATTTTCGCGAGTTTGTACAGCGACTTGATCTCGTTGACAAATTTCGCGAAAGGCATCCAAATAAGCTAGCTTGGACTTGGACCGGTAGGGGCGCCTCGGCCCAGCTTTATAGCTATTTGGACCGAGTGTTAGTTAGGCGAGTCGACCTAGACTATTTAGGTGGTCCAAGTTTTAATGCCTATAAAGATTCCGACCACAAATTTTTATGTGTGTCGATTAGGTTAGATAAGGCTAGATGTAGGATGTCTGGTTACTGGAAGTTTAACTCTTCCCTTTTGGCAGAGGCTGACTTCCGGAACCAGCTAGAACTAATGATAAAGCGGGAACTGACGGGGGCTATTATGGGAAATAGGTGGTGGGCTAACCTTAAGGATAGCATTAGATCCTTTGCTGCCGACTATGGTAGGAGACTCAAGTCAGCTAGGGTAGCGGAGCAAAGAGTAATTAAGGATAAGCTAGATAGGGCGGTTTTGGCGGGAGATAGTGGGCTAGTTAACGTAGCTAAGGCCGAGCTGGCCTCCTTGCAAATTAAGGAGTACCAAGCTCTGGTAGTTAGAGCTAGGTTAAAAAGAATGTCCTGCGAGGCGACGAATATGGCCCAGGAATTACGGGCCGAGGAACTCAGGCATGCTACTGATCGGCATATCGCCAGTGTCACATCGCCGGAGGGGCTCCGTCGAACTACAAACGAAGCCATCTGTGGGGAGTTTCGGCAGTATTTCTTGAAGCTTTTCACTAGGGAGCCCGGACTGAGTTCTGCTCAGTTCGACGCCTATCTTGCCGACTTCCCTCGCCTTTCGGCGACTGAAGCGGCTGGGTGTGAGGGGCGCATAAAGGAGGAGGAGATTCGGGATGCACTGAAGTCGGTCGGGCTGGATAAGTCTCCCGGAATTGATGGTCTGCCCTACGAAGTGTACTTGAGGCTGTCGCACATGTTTGTCCCCTTACTGGCAACCACCTATGACAACTGGATGAGGCAGGGTACTATACCCGGACGCTTCACCAGGGGCATAGTGAAGTTGCTTCGTAAGAACAAACATGGTGGGGATGGGATAAGTAACTTTCGCCCTTTAACGATGTTAAACACAGACTTAAAGATTTTGGCGAAGATCCTAGCGAACCGTTTGCAGACTGTCCTGCCTAGTCTAATTTGCCCCGAACAGACTTGTGCTGTGAAGGGTAGGACTATCCAGGACAGTCTTCATCTGGTCCGCACGATCGTAGAAAAAGTCGACGGAAATGCCGCGCTGATCAATTTAGATCAGTCCAAGGCCTTTGATAGGGTTGACCATGCTTTTCTGGAGGCTGTCTTGTCTGCGGCCGGTTTCGGGGTTGATTTTCGCACCTGGATACGTCTCCTTTATGCGTCCCCCGGAGTCGTGGTGGAGGTGAACGGGGTAAGGTCGGAGCCCTTCGCTCTGACTCGATCGATTCGTCAGGGTTGCCCGTTATCGCCAATGCTCTATATCCTTGCGCTAGAGCCTTTTCTGCGCAAGCTAAAGGCGAACCCGGTCCTACGCGGCCTCACGTTACCTGGCGCCACTGAGGTAGCCAGGTACACTGCATACGCTGACGACGTAAGCGTGCTTGTAACGAGCAGTGCCGAGGTGGAGGAGGTGAGCAAAGAAATCGGGAGGTACGAAGCTGTGACAGGGGCCAAGATTAACCGCGATAAGTCTGTTGGCTTGCGGTTGGGCTCGTGGAAAGGCTGTGCTCTTCCCGGCCCCTTCATTTGGAAAGACGGTCCGTGCAAGATACTCGGCGTCTGGTTTGGGCCTGATCTTCAATTGGAGAAAAATTGGTCGGAAGTACTAGAAAAGGTCGTAGCTGCAACGGAGTTGTGGCTACGTAGGCGTCTCTCCCTTAAGGGACGGGCAGAGGTGTGCTGTTCGCACATTTACTCCCTAGCCGTTTACCGTCTTTCTGTGCTTCCTATCCCGGCCACCATCCTATTCAAGCTGGAAAGGATTCTCTTCCGGTTCCTCTGGGCTGAGAGACATCCTTTGGTGCGGCGGGAGATCTGTTTCCTTCACCCTTCCGAGGGCGGTCTAGGTGTGCCTAACGTCGAGGCACGGCGCCATACTTTGCGTCTTACTTTCTTAGACCGGATGTGTTCACGAGATACGGCGGCGGGAAGCGTCTGGAAAGAAGACGCTAGACAATCTTTCCCGTCGCTAAGAAGTGTGCATTTCGCTGACGGGGAGGCCCATCGGTTGCCTAGACGCGAATGTCCCTTCTATCGCGAGTGCCGGCATGCTTTGAGAGTTCTCTCTCGGCTGCAGACAGGTCTCTCTGACAGCCGGCCGTTGTCGAGTAGGGCATTATATCAATGTTTAGTTAGGGGGGCCGCTAGCGACGGTCTGATTGGCGAGCTCGGTGTGACGGAGGCGGAGGGTCGCTTACTGTGGCCTTGGGCCCCCAGGATGAGGTGCCTCAATAATGACGAGGCTTCCCTCACCTGGCTGGTCATTCGGAACGCTCTCTGGGTCGGCAAGAAATTGTTTGCAGCGCAACAGGTCATTTCGCCTGAGTGCGGTCGGTGCGGTGATTTGGAGGAGACTATTAGTCACACCTTCTTTCATTGCCCGGTCGTACGGCCGCTGTGCAAGCTTCTTGAAGGCTACATGGTCCGCATCCTCAACGGAAAGTTCTTTGTCCTGGAAGCCAGTTCTGTGTGCAGCAATGTGGTACCGAAGTTGAACAGACCGGAACACTATGTGTTTCTCTGCTTGCTCGGCGTTATGCGTGTCGTGATTTGGACGACAAGAAAGAAGGAACTCTTTGAGGATGAGTCTTTTTCTTCTCAGACCCTGGTGGCATTTTTCAAACACCAAATTAAGGTCAAAATCCGGTCTGAGAGAAAGAGACTCTCTTCACTGGAGTTTGGCGAAAGGTGGGTGACTGTTGCGCGCTTGTGTCGCGTGGTAGGAGCCAACCTTATTTTCAACTTGGACATCCCAGGGTCTTGAGGATTTTGGGTTACTGGAAAGACATGACCACCCAGCCCAGGTAAGTTAGAGTTTAGGTCATTTTTGATTTAGTTTGTTCCTGATTTAGTTAACTTAGCTAGAGTATGCGAGGTCATTGGGCCCCCTCCTTTTTTTGTCCCCTTTCTTTTGGTTTACTCCCCTTCCCTTCCCCTGTGTTAGATGACAGGTATTGGAGTTCTCCAGGAGTGCGACGGGGTGTTCATGTTATTTTGTGTGTTTATTGTTTTCTTATGTTATCATTTATCAATTATTTATCAATTATTTATTTATTCCCCGTCGACACTATTTTCGACTGGTTAACTCCTCTTTCTGCCATGTTTTAGTACGTGGGGGGGACCCCATACTAACCCTCATAATGTATATATGTTTTGTTCATGTTTCGTTTTAGGGGACTTGTAAATATATGTATATAGTTTTCTTTGTTCCCCTTCCCCCTCACACTGTAAATATGGGGTTTAGGTTTAGAAATCCATGGAGTATTAGTGTCGTTTTGGTGATTGTTGTTTTGGTGAATGCAGTTTGATTGGGATATGTGTTATTGAGGTATTTTGGTGCTATCATCTTGGAGATATGTATCGGTCAGTGAATGAGTCTAGTTAAGTTAGAGATTAGGATAGTGTTGACCGGCCTTCCCCCCCCCCCATTTTTAGGCCTTGTGCCAAATTTGTATATATTTATACAATAAATAACCTCGTCGACAACCCATTTTTTCTGTTCTGTGTAGCCAGCCACTTTTGGTTTTGGCTGCTGACGAAAAGGTTGTGTTTTTTTCAGGCAAAAACGATAAGGATTTTACCATCTTCTCCCGGCTGGTCTGAATAGTCCTGACCTTGTTGGAAAAATAAGATAAGTTTTTTTTTCTCCCACTTTTTTTACTTCATTTCTTCCCCTTTTTCATCCTCACCCCCCCTTTTTTTATCCACCCGGCCCATTATTTATGGCCGGCCGGTCGGACGGCTCGGCCATAAAGGCCCTATTTCCCCCCAGTAAGGGTGACCCCCCCACATTGTCCAAAAAAAAGAAAACGAAATCACCCTCCGGCAAAAATGACCCTCCCCCTGAGGAAATTTCTGTGCCAGTATCTCCCCCTAAAAATACCCCTCCATCTGAAAAAGAAAGAAAATCACTTTCCCCTCATAAAAATACCCCTACTTCTGACCAATGTGAAAAAAAGAGTTCCCCAATGAAGGAGGGCTCACCCCCCAACGGGGATAAAAATGACCAGAAAGAAGGCGGCGAAAACATATGGAAAGCGCCGCCGAAAATCCAGGTCGATGTCGCAGACTTGCTCCAGAGGGCAAAGGCCATATCCAGCCAAGTGCAGGAGCATGGCCTTATGTTCAATTTGGAGGAGGTGAGACTCGACCAAAAGAAAAGAACGGTGTCTGTCTTTGTCGTGGACAAACGCTCCAGAAAGATTGTTAAGCCCGTCAAAGACATGGTGTTACGTCAGCTCTCCAGCCTGGGCGTAAAGGTGCAAGCTATAATAGCGGGCTCCTCTTACGCTTTTTGGGATGTACTGCTGCCGACTGAAGAAGAAGCCGTCGCCCTAACGCGGAAAACACTCGAAAATAAAGAATACTTTTTCCGGACGGAGTATATGGGGCGACGGCGGACCACGGTCTCAGTATACGAGGTCCCCAGCTTCCTGAGAGACGCGAATTTAGCCGCATTTATGCTAAATTTCGGTGACATCGTCTCGGCAACCCATGACGGAATGCGTGGGGAGTGGAGGTTTGACCTAATGTTAGACGCTAAGACCTTCTTCTCCGTTCCCAACTGGTTGGATGTGGAAGGGCGCAGGCTTCCGGTTATCGTCTCTGGACGTAAACCTGCCTGCTGGCACTGTGGCGAGATTGGTCACCTCTCTGCAGTTTGCCCGGGGAAGAAGGCCCCGAAGAAGCCCGACCAGGATGCCGGTACCCCCCCACCTGTTGGTAAAATCAACGACAAAAAGGAGGCTCCCGTAGTCTCGCCCACTTCAGCGGCAATAAAAAGCCTCACTCCTCCTACGTCATCTACGGTTAGTTCCGAAGAGGCGGGGGGCGAGTGGCTGACGGTGGGAAAAGGTGGGAGGAAGATCCAACCAGCGGATCCTCAATCCCAAAAGTCAACCCAGGTGGGCACCAACAGTTCCCCCACCTCTAAATCATACGCGCAACTATCCAAGTCCCCCCCCTCCAGCAGCAAAAAATTACCGCCCAAAACTCCTCCCAAACAGTCCACCCCTCCTTTGGTCAGGTCTTTCAGTCCAGGCCGGGAGAAATTCGAGCAGCTGATGGAATTCAAGAAGCGGCTGGACCTACAGAGGAAGTCAACCCCCCAACCAGGACCCTCTCGATCTACCCCTTCATCACCCAAGCAGCCCAGGACTTTAAGACCTCCCTCCACACCTCCACCAAAGTCCATGCCTCCCCCAAACCTAACGGCTTTAAAAACCCACCTGAAGAAGGGACCCACCCCCCCTCCGCTGCCGTTGGAGTCGCCACCTTCAAAGCCGTCACCGCCACCAGTAGCAGCAGCAGCTTCGCCCTCCTCATCGCCGAAGAAACGGCAGCGGAGCTCATCCATCGATAGTTCGGGGGATGAGGTCCCTAAACACCAAAAAAAGGAAAGGAGGGGGGAGAAGAAACTCTATCACTCTGGTGTAAGGATTTGCCGGGTGGATGAGGGGGTCCTGGACCGTCATCACAAGGTCCAGCCGCAACTCATCAAAGACTTGAGGGTCCTCCACAATTTCAAAGAGGTGAACGGTAAAAATGTGGAGGACCCTCTAAATTTCCCAAAGGCATGGGTAACTTCAGTTATCAGGAAGGGCCGGGGGTCCGAAGGTGTAATTAAAATGTTGGGGGAAGCCAACGAGGCCCTCGGCCCGGTTTCATTCATAAAAGATGACAGTGATGCTTGTAAGGGACTCATTGGGAGGGTCCCTGTTGTGTTACACCCTTCCTTGTATAGGGCTGTAAAATTAACTTTCCCGCGAGACATCGGGGGTCTCGCTCATGACGGAGCCATCACTAATGAGATGGCCACAGGATCCATGAGCCAGACCGTTGGGGTCTTGACCCCTGTCATGTTTAGTCCAGGCACCCAACCCCTGTAAATGTTTAATGATGGATTTAAGGTTGGCTAGTCTAAATGGCCGCGGCCTGAGGGCGGGTTCTAGAAGAGCCCACTTGTTTTTATACCTCCAGCGTCGCGGCATTGATATATGTTGTTTGCAGGAGACTCGCTTTGACTCCAACTTCCATGAAGATATTCTGTCGAAGGACTATTTGTCCTTCTCAGCCTATTTTGATGGTCGTTCCAGAGGTGTCACCTGGCTGATAAGTAGACGTCTCGACGCTACGTGTGCTCTTGTTCTTTCAGATCCGGCGGGCAGACTTTGCGTGGTGGACGTTACCATAAAGGATAAGGCGTTTCGCTTGATTGGGGTTTATGGACCCAACGCTACCAGTGAGCTCCCTGCGTTTTTCCGGCGCATCGAGCCGTACGTTATTCCGTCGAAGCGGGTAATTTTAGTGGGAGATTGGAACGCCGTCCTTGATCCCAATTTGGATAGAGGGGCCATTAGCGCGGCTACTAATACCTTGGATGCGAGATATTTTCGCGAGTTTGTACAGCGACTTGATCTCGTTGACAAATTTCGCGAAAGGCATCCAAATAAGCTAGCTTGGACTTGGACCGGTAGGGGCGCCTCGGCCCAGCTTTATAGCTATTTGGACCGAGTGTTAGTTAGGCGAGTCGACCTAGACTATTTAGGTGGTCCAAGTTTTAATGCCTATAAAGATTCCGACCACAAATTTTTATGTGTGTCGATTAGGTTAGATAAGGCTAGATGTAGGATGTCTGGTTACTGGAAGTTTAACTCTTCCCTTTTGGCAGAGGCTGACTTCCGGAACCAGCTAGAACTAATGATAAAGCGGGAACTGACGGGGGCTATTATGGGAAATAGGTGGTGGGCTAACCTTAAGGATAGCATTAGATCCTTTGCTGCCGACTATGGTAGGAGACTCAAGTCAGCTAGGGTAGCGGAGCAAAGAGTAATTAAGGATAAGCTAGATAGGGCGGTTTTGGCGGGAGATAGTGGGCTAGTTAACGTAGCTAAGGCCGAGCTGGCCTCCTTGCAAATTAAGGAGTACCAAGCTCTGGTAGTTAGAGCTAGGTTAAAAAGAATGTCCTGCGAGGCGACGAATATGGCCCAGGAATTACGGGCCGAGGAACTCAGGCATGCTACTGATCGGCATATCGCCAGTGTCACATCGCCGGAGGGGCTCCGTCGAACTACAAACGAAGCCATCTGTGGGGAGTTTCGGCAGTATTTCTTGAAGCTTTTCACTAGGGAGCCCGGACTGAGTTCTGCTCAGTTCGACGCCTATCTTGCCGACTTCCCTCGCCTTTCGGCGACTGAAGCGGCTGGGTGTGAGGGGCGCATAAAGGAGGAGGAGATTCGGGATGCACTGAAGTCGGTCGGGCTGGATAAGTCTCCCGGAATTGATGGTCTGCCCTACGAAGTGTACTTGAGGCTGTCGCACATGTTTGTCCCCTTACTGGCAACCACCTATGACAACTGGATGAGGCAGGGTACTATACCCGGACGCTTCACCAGGGGCATAGTGAAGTTGCTTCGTAAGAACAAACATGGTGGGGATGGGATAAGTAACTTTCGCCCTTTAACGATGTTAAACACAGACTTAAAGATTTTGGCGAAGATCCTAGCGAACCGTTTGCAGACTGTCCTGCCTAGTCTAATTTGCCCCGAACAGACTTGTGCTGTGAAGGGTAGGACTATCCAGGACAGTCTTCATCTGGTCCGCACGATCGTAGAAAAAGTCGACGGAAATGCCGCGCTGATCAATTTAGATCAGTCCAAGGCCTTTGATAGGGTTGACCATGCTTTTCTGGAGGCTGTCTTGTCTGCGGCCGGTTTCGGGGTTGATTTTCGCACCTGGATACGTCTCCTTTATGCGTCCCCCGGAGTCGTGGTGGAGGTGAACGGGGTAAGGTCGGAGCCCTTCGCTCTGACTCGATCGATTCGTCAGGGTTGCCCGTTATCGCCAATGCTCTATATCCTTGCGCTAGAGCCTTTTCTGCGCAAGCTAAAGGCGAACCCGGTCCTACGCGGCCTCACGTTACCTGGCGCCACTGAGGTAGCCAGGTACACTGCATACGCTGACGACGTAAGCGTGCTTGTAACGAGCAGTGCCGAGGTGGAGGAGGTGAGCAAAGAAATCGGGAGGTACGAAGCTGTGACAGGGGCCAAGATTAACCGCGATAAGTCTGTTGGCTTGCGGTTGGGCTCGTGGAAAGGCTGTGCTCTTCCCGGCCCCTTCATTTGGAAAGACGGTCCGTGCAAGATACTCGGCGTCTGGTTTGGGCCTGATCTTCAATTGGAGAAAAATTGGTCGGAAGTACTAGAAAAGGTCGTAGCTGCAACGGAGTTGTGGCTACGTAGGCGTCTCTCCCTTAAGGGACGGGCAGAGGTGTGCTGTTCGCACATTTACTCCCTAGCCGTTTACCGTCTTTCTGTGCTTCCTATCCCGGCCACCATCCTATTCAAGCTGGAAAGGATTCTCTTCCGGTTCCTCTGGGCTGAGAGACATCCTTTGGTGCGGCGGGAGATCTGTTTCCTTCACCCTTCCGAGGGCGGTCTAGGTGTGCCTAACGTCGAGGCACGGCGCCATACTTTGCGTCTTACTTTCTTAGACCGGATGTGTTCACGAGATACGGCGGCGGGAAGCGTCTGGAAAGAAGACGCTAGACAATCTTTCCCGTCGCTAAGAAGTGTGCATTTCGCTGACGGGGAGGCCCATCGGTTGCCTAGACGCGAATGTCCCTTCTATCGCGAGTGCCGGCATGCTTTGAGAGTTCTCTCTCGGCTGCAGACAGGTCTCTCTGACAGCCGGCCGTTGTCGAGTAGGGCATTATATCAATGTTTAGTTAGGGGGGCCGCTAGCGACGGTCTGATTGGCGAGCTCGGTGTGACGGAGGCGGAGGGTCGCTTACTGTGGCCTTGGGCCCCCAGGATGAGGTGCCTCAATAATGACGAGGCTTCCCTCACCTGGCTGGTCATTCGGAACGCTCTCTGGGTCGGCAAGAAATTGTTTGCAGCGCAACAGGTCATTTCGCCTGAGTGCGGTCGGTGCGGTGATTTGGAGGAGACTATTAGTCACACCTTCTTTCATTGCCCGGTCGTACGGCCGCTGTGCAAGCTTCTTGAAGGCTACATGGTCCGCATCCTCAACGGAAAGTTCTTTGTCCTGGAAGCCAGTTCTGTGTGCAGCAATGTGGTACCGAAGTTGAACAGACCGGAACACTATGTGTTTCTCTGCTTGCTCGGCGTTATGCGTGTCGTGATTTGGACGACAAGAAAGAAGGAACTCTTTGAGGATGAGTCTTTTTCTTCTCAGACCCTGGTGGCATTTTTCAAACACCAAATTAAGGTCAAAATCCGGTCTGAGAGAAAGAGACTCTCTTCACTGGAGTTTGGCGAAAGGTGGGTGACTGTTGCGCGCTTGTGTCGCGTGGTAGGAGCCAACCTTATTTTCAACTTGGACATCCCAGGGTCTTGAGGATTTTGGGTTACTGGAAAGACATGACCACCCAGCCCAGGTAAGTTAGAGTTTAGGTCATTTTTTGATTTAGTTTGTTCCTGATTTAGTTAACTTAGCTAGAGTATGCGAGGTCATTGGGCCCCCTCCTTTTTTTTGTCCCCTTTCTTTTGGTTTACTCCCCTTCCCTTCCCCTGTGTTAGATGACAGGAATTGGAGTTCTCCAGGAGTGCGACGGGGTGTTCATGTTATTTTGTGTGTTTATTGTTTTCTTATGTTATCATTTATCAATTATTTATCAATTATTTATTTATTCCCCGTCGACACTATTTTCGACTGGTTAACTCCTCTTTCTGCCATGTTTTAGTACGTGGGGGGGACCCCATACTAACCCTCATAATGTATATATGTTTTGTTCATGTTTCGTTTTAGGGGACTTGTAAATATATGTATATAGTTTTCTTTGTTCCCCTTCCCCCTCACACTGTAAATATGGGGTTTAGGTTTAGAAATCCATGGAGTATTAGTGTCGTTTTGGTGATTGTTGTTTTGGTGAATGCAGTTTGATTGGGATATGTGTTATTGAGGTATTTTGGTGCTATCATCTTGGAGATATGTATCGGTCAGTGAATGAGTCTAGTTAAGTTAGAGATTAGGATAGTGTTGACCGGCCTTCCCCCCCCCCATTTTTAGGCCTTGTGCCAAATTTGTATATATTTATACAATAAATAACCTCGTCGACAACCCATTTTTTCTGTTCTGTGTAGCCAGCCACTTTTGGTTTTGGCTGCTGACGAAAAGGTTGTGTTTTTTTCAGGCAAAAACGATAAGGATTTTACCATCTTCTCCCGGCTGGTCTGAATAGTCCTGACCTTGTTGGAAAAATAAGATAAGTTTTTTTTTTCTCCCACTTTTTTTTACTTCATTTCTTCCCCTTTTTCATCCTCACCCCCCCTTTTTTTATCCACCCGGCCCATTATTTATGGCCGGCCGGTCGGACGGCTCGGCCATAAAGGCCCTATTTCCCCCCAGTAAGGGTGACCCCCCCACATTGTCCAAAAAAAAGAAAACGAAATCACCCTCCGGCAAAAATGACCCTCCCCCTGAGGAAATTTCTGTGCCAGTATCTCCCCCTAAAAATACCCCTCCATCTGAAAAAGAAAGAAAATCACTTTCCCCTCATAAAAATACCCCTACTTCTGACCAATGTGAAAAAAAGAGTTCCCCAATGAAGGAGGGCTCACCCCCCAACGGGGATAAAAATGACCAGAAAGAAGGCGGCGAAAACATATGGAAAGCGCCGCCGAAAATCCAGGTCGATGTCGCAGACTTGCTCCAGAGGGCAAAGGCCATATCCAGCCAAGTGCAGGAGCATGGCCTTATGTTCAATTTGGAGGAGGTGAGACTCGACCAAAAGAAAAGAACGGTGTCTGTCTTTGTCGTGGACAAACGCTCCAGAAAGATTGTTAAGCCCGTCAAAGACATGGTGTTACGTCAGCTCTCCAGCCTGGGCGTAAAGGTGCAAGCTATAATAGCGGGCTCCTCTTACGCTTTTTGGGATGTACTGCTGCCGACTGAAGAAGAAGCCGTCGCCCTAACGCGGAAAACACTCGAAAATAAAGAATACTTTTTCCGGACGGAGTATATGGGGCGACGGCGGACCACGGTCTCAGTATACGAGGTCCCCAGCTTCCTGAGAGACGCGAATTTAGCCGCATTTATGCTAAATTTCGGTGACATCGTCTCGGCAACCCATGACGGAATGCGTGGGGAGTGGAGGTTTGACCTAATGTTAGACGCTAAGACCTTCTTCTCCGTTCCCAACTGGTTGGATGTGGAAGGGCGCAGGCTTCCGGTTATCGTCTCTGGACGTAAACCTGCCTGCTGGCACTGTGGCGAGATTGGTCACCTCTCTGCAGTTTGCCCGGGGAAGAAGGCCCCGAAGAAGCCCGACCAGGATGCCGGTACCCCCCCACCTGTTGGTAAAATCAACGACAAAAAGGAGGCTCCCGTAGTCTCGCCCACTTCAGCGGCAATAAAAAGCCTCACTCCTCCTACGTCATCTACGGTTAGTTCCGAAGAGGCGGGGGGCGAGTGGCTGACGGTGGGAAAAGGTGGGAGGAAGATCCAACCAGCGGATCCTCAATCCCAAAAGTCAACCCAGGTGGGCACCAACAGTTCCCCCACCTCTAAATCATACGCGCAACTATCCAAGTCCCCCCCCTCCAGCAGCAAAAAATTACCGCCCAAAACTCCTCCCAAACAGTCCACCCCTCCTTTGGTCAGGTCTTTCAGTCCAGGCCGGGAGAAATTCGAGCAGCTGATGGAATTCAAGAAGCGGCTGGACCTACAGAGGAAGTCAACCCCCCAACCAGGACCCTCTCGATCTACCCCTTCATCACCCAAGCAGCCCAGGACTTTAAGACCTCCCTCCACACCTCCACCAAAGTCCATGCCTCCCCCAAACCTAACGGCTTTAAAAACCCACCTGAAGAAGGGACCCACCCCCCCTCCGCTGCCGTTGGAGTCGCCACCTTCAAAGCCGTCACCGCCACCAGTAGCAGCAGCAGCTTCGCCCTCCTCATCGCCGAAGAAACGGCAGCGGAGCTCATCCATCGATAGTTCGGGGGATGAGGTCCCTAAACACCAAAAAAAGGAAAGGAGGGGGGAGAAGAAACTCTATCACTCTGGTGTAAGGATTTGCCGGGTGGATGAGGGGGTCCTGGACCGTCATCACAAGGTCCAGCCGCAACTCATCAAAGACTTGAGGGTCCTCCACAATTTCAAAGAGGTGAACGGTAAAAATGTGGAGGACCCTCTAAATTTCCCAAAGGCATGGGTAACTTCAGTTATCAGGAAGGGCCGGGGGTCCGAAGGTGTAATTAAAATGTTGGGGGAAGCCAACGAGGCCCTCGGCCCGGTTTCATTCATAAAAGATGACAGTGATGCTTGTAAGGGACTCATTGGGAGGGTCCCTGTTGTGTTACACCCTTCCTTGTATAGGGCTGTAAAATTAACTTTCCCGCGAGACATCGGGGGTCTCGCTCATGACGGAGCCATCACTAATGAGATGGCCACAGGATCCATGAGCCAGACCGTTGGGGTCTTGACCCCTGTCATGTTTAGTCCAGGCACCCAACCCCTGTAAATGTTTAATGATGGATTTAAGGTTGGCTAGTCTAAATGGCCGCGGCCTGAGGGCGGGTTCTAGAAGAGCCCACTTGTTTTTATACCTCCAGCGTCGCGGCATTGATATATGTTGTTTGCAGGAGACTCGCTTTGACTCCAACTTCCATGAAGATATTCTGTCGAAGGACTATTTGTCCTTCTCAGCCTATTTTGATGGTCGTTCCAGAGGTGTCACCTGGCTGATAAGTAGACGTCTCGACGCTACGTGTGCTCTTGTTCTTTCAGATCCGGCGGGCAGACTTTGCGTGGTGGACGTTACCATAAAGGATAAGGCGTTTCGCTTGATTGGGGTTTATGGACCCAACGCTACCAGTGAGCTCCCTGCGTTTTTCCGGCGCATCGAGCCGTACGTTATTCCGTCGAAGCGGGTAATTTTAGTGGGAGATTGGAACGCCGTCCTTGATCCCAATTTGGATAGAGGGGCCATTAGCGCGGCTACTAATACCTTGGATGCGAGATATTTTCGCGAGTTTGTACAGCGACTTGATCTCGTTGACAAATTTCGCGAAAGGCATCCAAATAAGCTAGCTTGGACTTGGACCGGTAGGGGCGCCTCGGCCCAGCTTTATAGCTATTTGGACCGAGTGTTAGTTAGGCGAGTCGACCTAGACTATTTAGGTGGTCCAAGTTTTAATGCCTATAAAGATTCCGACCACAAATTTTTATGTGTGTCGATTAGGTTAGATAAGGCTAGATGTAGGATGTCTGGTTACTGGAAGTTTAACTCTTCCCTTTTGGCAGAGGCTGACTTCCGGAACCAGCTAGAACTAATGATAAAGCGGGAACTGACGGGGGCTATTATGGGAAATAGGTGGTGGGCTAACCTTAAGGATAGCATTAGATCCTTTGCTGCCGACTATGGTAGGAGACTCAAGTCAGCTAGGGTAGCGGAGCAAAGAGTAATTAAGGATAAGCTAGATAGGGCGGTTTTGGCGGGAGATAGTGGGCTAGTTAACGTAGCTAAGGCCGAGCTGGCCTCCTTGCAAATTAAGGAGTACCAAGCTCTGGTAGTTAGAGCTAGGTTAAAAAGAATGTCCTGCGAGGCGACGAATATGGCCCAGGAATTACGGGCCGAGGAACTCAGGCATGCTACTGATCGGCATATCGCCAGTGTCACATCGCCGGAGGGGCTCCGTCGAACTACAAACGAAGCCATCTGTGGGGAGTTTCGGCAGTATTTCTTGAAGCTTTTCACTAGGGAGCCCGGACTGAGTTCTGCTCAGTTCGACGCCTATCTTGCCGACTTCCCTCGCCTTTCGGCGACTGAAGCGGCTGGGTGTGAGGGGCGCATAAAGGAGGAGGAGATTCGGGATGCACTGAAGTCGGTCGGGCTGGATAAGTCTCCCGGAATTGATGGTCT
The DNA here is from genome assembly GCA_963585895.1 of Sepioteuthis lessoniana. NCBI lineage: Eukaryota > Metazoa > Mollusca > Cephalopoda > Myopsida > Loliginidae > Sepioteuthis > Sepioteuthis lessoniana. The sequence continues at coordinate 6,967 of CAUZXS010004788.1, read as the reverse complement.
GCCCTACGAAGTGTACTTGAGGCTGTCGCACATGTTTGTCCCCTTACTGGCAACCACCTATGACAACTGGATGAGGCAGGGTACTATACCCGGACGCTTCACCAGGGGCATAGTGAAGTTGCTTCGTAAGAACAAACATGGTGGGGATGGGATAAGTAACTTTCGCCCTTTAACGATGTTAAACACAGACTTAAAGATTTTGGCGAAGATCCTAGCGAACCGTTTGCAGACTGTCCTGCCTAGTCTAATTTGCCCCGAACAGACTTGTGCTGTGAAGGGTAGGACTATCCAGGACAGTCTTCATCTGGTCCGCACGATCGTAGAAAAAGTCGACGGAAATGCCGCGCTGATCAATTTAGATCAGTCCAAGGCCTTTGATAGGGTTGACCATGCTTTTCTGGAGGCTGTCTTGTCTGCGGCCGGTTTCGGGGTTGATTTTCGCACCTGGATACGTCTCCTTTATGCGTCCCCCGGAGTCGTGGTGGAGGTGAACGGGGTAAGGTCGGAGCCCTTCGCTCTGACTCGATCGATTCGTCAGGGTTGCCCGTTATCGCCAATGCTCTATATCCTTGCGCTAGAGCCTTTTCTGCGCAAGCTAAAGGCGAACCCGGTCCTACGCGGCCTCACGTTACCTGGCGCCACTGAGGTAGCCAGGTACACTGCATACGCTGACGACGTAAGCGTGCTTGTAACGAGCAGTGCCGAGGTGGAGGAGGTGAGCAAAGAAATCGGGAGGTACGAAGCTGTGACAGGGGCCAAGATTAACCGCGATAAGTCTGTTGGCTTGCGGTTGGGCTCGTGGAAAGGCTGTGCTCTTCCCGGCCCCTTCATTTGGAAAGACGGTCCGTGCAAGATACTCGGCGTCTGGTTTGGGCCTGATCTTCAATTGGAGAAAAATTGGTCGGAAGTACTAGAAAAGGTCGTAGCTGCAACGGAGTTGTGGCTACGTAGGCGTCTCTCCCTTAAGGGACGGGCAGAGGTGTGCTGTTCGCACATTTACTCCCTAGCCGTTTACCGTCTTTCTGTGCTTCCTATCCCGGCCACCATCCTATTCAAGCTGGAAAGGATTCTCTTCCGGTTCCTCTGGGCTGAGAGACATCCTTTGGTGCGGCGGGAGATCTGTTTCCTTCACCCTTCCGAGGGCGGTCTAGGTGTGCCTAACGTCGAGGCACGGCGCCATACTTTGCGTCTTACTTTCTTAGACCGGATGTGTTCACGAGATACGGCGGCGGGAAGCGTCTGGAAAGAAGACGCTAGACAATCTTTCCCGTCGCTAAGAAGTGTGCATTTCGCTGACGGGGAGGCCCATCGGTTGCCTAGACGCGAATGTCCCTTCTATCGCGAGTGCCGGCATGCTTTGAGAGTTCTCTCTCGGCTGCAGACAGGTCTCTCTGACAGCCGGCCGTTGTCGAGTAGGGCATTATATCAATGTTTAGTTAGGGGGGCCGCTAGCGACGGTCTGATTGGCGAGCTCGGTGTGACGGAGGCGGAGGGTCGCTTACTGTGGCCTTGGGCCCCCAGGATGAGGTGCCTCAATAATGACGAGGCTTCCCTCACCTGGCTGGTCATTCGGAACGCTCTCTGGGTCGGCAAGAAATTGTTTGCAGCGCAACAGGTCATTTCGCCTGAGTGCGGTCGGTGCGGTGATTTGGAGGAGACTATTAGTCACACCTTCTTTCATTGCCCGGTCGTACGGCCGCTGTGCAAGCTTCTTGAAGGCTACATGGTCCGCATCCTCAACGGAAAGTTCTTTGTCCTGGAAGCCAGTTCTGTGTGCAGCAATGTGGTACCGAAGTTGAACAGACCGGAACACTATGTGTTTCTCTGCTTGCTCGGCGTTATGCGTGTCGTGATTTGGACGACAAGAAAGAAGGAACTCTTTGAGGATGAGTCTTTTTCTTCTCAGACCCTGGTGGCATTTTTCAAACACCAAATTAAGGTCAAAATCCGGTCTGAGAGAAAGAGACTCTCTTCACTGGAGTTTGGCGAAAGGTGGGTGACTGTTGCGCGCTTGTGTCGCGTGGTAGGAGCCAACCTTATTTTCAACTTGGACATCCCAGGGTCTTGAGGATTTTGGGTTACTGGAAAGACATGACCACCCAGCCCAGGTAAGTTAGAGTTTAGGTCATTTTTTGATTTAGTTTGTTCCTGATTTAGTTAACTTAGCTAGAGTATGCGAGGTCATTGGGCCCCCTCCTTTTTTTTGTCCCCTTTCTTTTGGTTTACTCCCCTTCCCTTCCCCTGTGTTAGATGACAGGAATTGGAGTTCTCCAGGAGTGCGACGGGGTGTTCATGTTATTTTGTGTGTTTATTGTTTTCTTATGTTATCATTTATCAATTATTTATCAATTATTTATTTATTCCCCGTCGACACTATTTTCGACTGGTTAACTCCTCTTTCTGCCATGTTTTAGTACGTGGGGGGGACCCCATACTAACCCTCATAATGTATATATGTTTTGTTCATGTTTCGTTTTAGGGGACTTGTAAATATATGTATATAGTTTTCTTTGTTCCCCTTCCCCCTCACACTGTAAATATGGGGTTTAGGTTTAGAAATCCATGGAGTATTAGTGTCGTTTTGGTGATTGTTGTTTTGGTGAATGCAGTTTGATTGGGATATGTGTTATTGAGGTATTTTGGTGCTATCATCTTGGAGATATGTATCGGTCAGTGAATGAGTCTAGTTAAGTTAGAGATTAGGATAGTGTTGACCGGCCTTCCCCCCCCCCATTTTTAGGCCTTGTGCCAAATTTGTATATATTTATACAATAAATAACCTCGTCGACAACCCATTTTTTCTGTTCTGTGTAGCCAGCCACTTTTGGTTTTGGCTGCTGACGAAAAGGTTGTGTTTTTTTCAGGCAAAAACGATAAGGATTTTACCATCTTCTCCCGGCTGGTCTGAATAGTCCTGACCTTGTTGGAAAAATAAGATAAGTTTTTTTTTTCTCCCACTTTTTTTTACTTCATTTCTTCCCCTTTTTCATCCTCACCCCCCCTTTTTTTATCCACCCGGCCCATTATTTATGGCCGGCCGGTCGGACGGCTCGGCCATAAAGGCCCTATTTCCCCCCAGTAAGGGTGACCCCCCCACATTGTCCAAAAAAAAGAAAACGAAATCACCCTCCGGCAAAAATGACCCTCCCCCTGAGGAAAATTCTGTGCCAGTATCTCCCCCTAAAAATACCCCTCCATCTGAAAAAGAAAGAAAATCACTTTCCCCTCATAAAAATACCCCTACTTCTGACCAATGTGAAAAAAAGAGTTCCCCAATGAAGGAGGGCTCACCCCCCAAGGGGGATAAAAATGACCAGAAAGAAGGCGGCGAAAACATATGGAAAGCGCCGCCGAAAATCCAGGTCGATGTCGCAGACTTGCTCCAGAGGGCAAAGGCCATATCCAGCCAAGTGCAGGAGCATGGCCTTATGTTCAATTTGGAGGAGGTGAGACTCGACCAAAAGAAAAGAACGGTGTCTGTCTTTGTCGTGGACAAACGCTCTAGGAAGATTGTTAAGCCCGTCAAAGACATGGTGTTACGTCAGCTCTCCAGCCTGGGCGTAAAGGTGCAAGCTATAATAGCGGGCTCCTCTTACGCTTTTTGGGATGTACTGCTGCCGACTGAAGAAGAAGCCGTCGCCCTAACGCGGAAAACACTCGAAAATAAAGAATACTTTTTCCGGACGGAGTATATGGGGCGACGGCGGACCACGGTCTCAGTATACGAGGTCCCCAGCTTCCTGAGAGACGCGAATTTAGCCGCATTTATGCTAAATTTCGGTGACATCGTCTCGGCAACCCATGACGGAATGCGTGGGGAGTGGAGGTTTGACCTAATGTTAGACGCTAAGACCTTCTTCTCCGTTCCCAACTGGTTGGATGTGGAAGGGCGCAGGCTTCCGGTTATCGTCTCTGGACGTAAACCTGCCTGCTGGCACTGTGGCGAGATTGGTCACCTCTCTGCAGTTTGCCCGGGGAAGAAGGCCCCGAAGAAGCCCGACCAGGATGCCGGTACCCCCCCACCTGTTGGTAAAAACAACGACAAAAAGGAGGCTCCCGTAGTCTCGCCCACTTCAGCGGCAATAAAAAGCCTCACTCCTCCTACGTCATCTACGGTTAGTTCCGAAGAGGCGGGGGGCGAGTGGCTGACGGTGGGAAAAGGTGGGAGGAAGATCCAACCAGCGGATCCTCAATCCCAAAAGTCAACCCAGGTGGGCACCAACAGTTCCCCCACCTCTAAATCATACGCGCAACTATCCAAGTCCCCCCCCTCCAGCAGCAAAAAATTACCGCCCAAAACTCCTCCCAAACAGTCCACCCCTCCTTTGGTCAGGTCTTTCAGTCCAGGCCGGGAGAAATTCGAGCAGCTGATGGAATTCAAGAAGCGGCTGGACCTACAGAGGAAGTCAACCCCCCAACCAGGACCCTCTCGATCCACCCCTTCATCACCCAAGCAGCCCAGGACTTTAAGACCTCCCTCCACACCTCCACCAAAGTCCATGCCTCCCCCAAACCTAACGGCTTTAAAAGAACACCTGAAGAAGGGACCCACCCCCCCTCCGCTGCCGTTGGAGTCGCCACCTTCAAAGCCGTCACCGCCACCAGTAGCAGCAACAGCTTCGCCCTCCTCATCGCCGAAGAAACGGCAGCGGAGCTCATCCATCGATAGTTCGGGGGATGAGGTCCCTAAACACCAAAAAAAGGAAAGGAGGGGGGAGAAGAAACTCTATCACTCTGGTGTAAGGATTTGCCGGGTGGATGAGGGGGTCCTGGACCGTCATCACAAGGTCCAGCCGCAACTCATCAAAGACTTGAGGGTCCTCCACAATTTCAAAGAGGTGAACGGTAAAAATGTGGAGGACCCTCTAAATTTCCCAAAGGCATGGGTAACTTCAGTTATCAGGAAGGGCCGGGGGTCCGAAGGTGTAATTAAAATGTTGGGGGAAGCCAACGAGGCCCTCGGCCCGGTTTCATTCATAAAAGATGACAGTGATGCATGTAAGGGACTCATTGGGAGGGTCCCTGTTGTGTTACACCCTTCCTTGTATAGGGCTGTAAAATTAACTTTCCCGCGAGACATCGGGGGTCTCGCTCATGACGGAGCCATCACTAATGAGATGGCCACAGGATCCATGAGCCAGACCGTTGGGGTCTTGACCCCTGTCATGTTTAGTCCAGGCACCCAACCCCTGTAAATGTTTAATGATGGATTTAAGGTTGGCTAGTCTAAATGGCCGCGGCCTGAGGGCGGGTTCTAGAAGAGCCCACTTGTTTTTATACCTCCAGCGTCGCGGCATTGATATATGTTGTTTGCAGGAGACTCGCTTTGACTCCAACTTCCATGAAGATATTCTGTCGAAGGACTATTTGTCCTTCTCAGCCTATTTTGATGGTCGTTCCAGAGGTGTCACCTGGCTGATAAGTAGACGTCTCGACGCTACGTGTGCTCTTGTTCTTTCAGATCCGGCTGGCAGACTTTGCGTGGTGGACGTTACCATAAAGGATAAGGCGTTTCGCTTGATTGGGGTTTATGGACCCAACGCTACCAGTGAGCTCCCTGCGTTTTTCCGGCGCATCGAGCCGTACGTTATTCCGTCGAAGCGGGTAATTTTAGTGGGAGATTGGAACGCCGTCCTTGATCCCAATTTGGATAGAGGGGCCATTAGCGCGGCTACTAATACCTTGGATGCGAGATATTTTCGCGAGTTTGTACAGCGACTTGATCTCGTTGACAAATTTCGCGAAAGGTATCCAAATAAGCTAGCTTGGACTTGGACCGGTAGGGGCGCCTCGGCCCAGCTTTATAGCTATTTGGACCGAGTGTTAGTTAGGCGAGTCGACCTAGACTATTTAGGTGGTCCAAGTTTTAATGCCTATAAAGATTCCGACCACAAATTTTTATGTGTGTCGATTAGGTTAGATAAGGCTAGATGTAGGATGTCTGGTTACTGGAAGTTTAACTCTTCCCTTTTGGCAGAGGCTGACTTCCGGAACCAGCTAGAACTAATGATAAAGCGGGAACTGACGGGGGCTATTATGGGAAATAGGTGGTGGGCTAACCTTAAGGATAGCATTAGATCCTTTGCTGCCGACTATGGTAGGAGACTCAAGTCAGCTAGGGTAGCGGAGCAAAGAGTAATTAAGGATAAGCTAGATAGGGCGGTTTTGGCGGGAGATAGTGGGCTAGTTAACGTAGCTAAGGCCGAGCTGGCCTCCTTGCAAATTAAGGAGTACCAAGCTCTGGTAGTTAGAGCTAGGTTAAAAAGAATGTCGTGCGAGGCGACGAATATGGCCCAGGAATTACGGGCCGAGGAACTCAGGCATGCTACTGATCGGCATATCGCCAGTGTCACATCGCCGGAGGGGCTCCGTCGAACTACAAACGAAGCCATCTGTGGGGAGTTTCGGCAGTATTTCTTGAAGCTTTTCACTAGGGAGCCCGGACTGAGTTCTGCTCAGTTCGACGCCTATCTTGCCGACTTCCCTCGCCTTTCGGCGACTGAAGCGGCTGGGTGTGAGGGGCGCATAAAGGAGGAGGAGATTCGGGATGCACTGAAGTCGGTCGGGCTGGATAAGTCTCCCGGAATTGATGGTCTGCCCTACGAAGTGTACTTGAGGCTGTCGCACATGTTTGTCCCCTTACTGGCAACCACCTATGACAACTGGATGAGGCAGGGTACTATACCCGGACGCTTCACCAGGGGCATAGTGAAGTTGCTTCGTAAGAACAAACATGGTGGGGATGGGATAAGTAACTTTCGCCCTTTAACGATGTTAAACACAGACTTAAAGATTTTGGCGAAGATCCTAGCGAACCGTTTGCAGACTGTCCTGCCTAGTCTAATTTGCCCCGAACAGACTTGTGCTGTGAAGGGTAGGACTATCCAGGACAGTCTTCATCTGGTCCGCACGATCGTAGAAAAAGTCGACGGAAATGCCGCGCTGATCAATTTAGATCAGTCCAAGG
>CAUZXS010004787.1:0-22500 GCA_963585895.1 Sepioteuthis lessoniana | reverse complement strand
AACCACTAAGTAACCGAAGGTACTTTAAACAATCTTGATTTTTAACTGATGAGCAGTTTGTTTGAATTCAGTTTTCTTTCTCTTTGATTAGTTGCTTAACCAAGGCTAAAGCCCCCCCCCTGTATTATTTATCCATAGCCGTGTACTACATTAAGCAAAGCATTGGATGCAACGATTTTTCTACATGAAGTTAAGAAAAAATCTGAAGTTACTTCCTTTTTGAGTAGACATCGAAACATCTAAATCGGATAATTCGGAGGATGAGCGTGAATGAAGGTTTTATTATTGTTATAATTATTTTGTTGGAGATGAACAGAAAACTGATTTATTCAGTTGTACTACATTTTGCTGGGATAAAGAAGACAGTTCTCCATGTTTGTTGGAAGTCCTTCGATATTTGTTGTTGTTGTTGTTGTTTCGTTTTTTTTTGGTTTAATAGTATATCAACCGTTTCTGCCATTCTTGTTAAACTGGACAATACTATTTTTGCCATTTGTTCTAGGCAACGGAAGAACCGTTTCGGCTTTATTTAAAACAAAAACGGAGGTAGTTACTTCGTGTCTGCCAAGCTTTATCTTTGATCCATTCCAGTTGTTTGACTTTGGGAGAGAACGAATTCAGGAAGGTGTCGTATTTTTCCCAAGGCCTCTAACTCGAAACCAGTGTTGTGGATTATTCATGAACTTTTGCTTAAGTAAAGGAAACCGAGAGGAGGAGTCAAGCCTGCTTTACTATTTCCCTACTGTTGAGAGTAAAATAGATGGATTCATGCCTTTCCCAAACATAAACATGAACTTATCGTTTTTTTTTTCTTAATTTTTTTTTTATATTCTTGACTGGTCTTTTATCCTAATAATTTATTGACCAAATTCTCATTGGCCAAGTGGGTAGTGTTCGCCAGTGGTCCGGGAGACTAGGGTTCAATCCCTGGTCCGGGAGACTAGGGTTCAATCCCTGGTCGAGTCATACCAAAGACTTAAACAATGGTACTTGATACATTCTTGCTTAACATTCATCATTATAAGGTACGTATCAAGGGGAAAGTGAAGCAATCCAGGGAGAGGAGTAGCGCTCTTCCCTACACCTCGGTGTAGTAGCTACTGAAAAGGGAGCCTTCTTGTCGCCCTCAACTACTGTTGCCAACTTTACTTACTATATATCATATTTTTTACTTAGTCTGTTCACGGGGCCTCGAATACAGCTCTGCAAAGGGTGTCAAACTTGGTTGCTTTCTTTAGTGAAGTGGCCCGCGCGTCTTGGGCTGCAGAATACACCGACAGCATCTCTGCAGAGGAATAAGACCTCCCCAACGAGTATCCTGTTAATGACATTAAACAATTTGATGGTGAGGCTTCAGTAATGCTGGAGCTTTGGGAATGCAGAGTACTCCATCATTGTCATCACTTCCAGGTCCACTCTGGTCCGAAGGGGTAGCACTTGATAGGGTCCTATCAATGGGTTAATAGAACTTTGACATTCTGCGTGCTTATGCTAAACTGAGTTGTTGGGATAGAATTGTTTTTATGTTTAACTGTGTGTAAACAGAAAAAAACTACTTATGCTAAACTGAATTGCTTGAAATAGGACTGTTTCATCATTTAAGTGTGTGTGTGTGTAAACAAATGACTGATGTTTAATTGAATTGTTAGTAATAGATAGCAGTACTTAGAGCCATTTAATTTTGTTGACATGTGAAACTGAACTGTTCGAAATAAAACTGTTTGATCACTTAACTGTGTGTAAACAAAAAAAAAAAGCTGTAAATACGGTAAACCTAATTGTTTGAAAACTTTTTTTCCATTTAACTTTAGGTAAACGAAAAACTGTATTTTAATAAATGATTTACTGTGTGTAAACAAGAAACTGCACTTATGCTAAACTCAATTGTTTGAAATAGAACTGTTTTTACATTTAACTGTGTATTCGTATTCCGTAGAAATAAGTGAAACCATTTAACAGTGGGTGAAAAATGGACTCGTTTGAAAATAATTATATATATAATGTATAAATAGAATTTTGCATTAAATAACCTTCAACCAGACCAAATCATATATTAAATACGTATAAATAGGATTTGGCATTAAATAACCAACAATGGTTGATATGCCATAAAACCCAACTAAACCTTAATGAAGTTGGAATAGCCATGACTTTCAAGTCCAGTCTTGACCAACTATGGTCGTACTAGGAGTCAGATAGATCTGCTTGTGTCAATGGAATGTTCCTCCGTTTAAAATCATTGAGAATATATTTTTATACTCCCCCTCTAAGAAAGTGGGCGTTCCTGCTTTGACATTAAGCTGCATCTAATGGCCAAGCCCCTGTTCTTGATCTTTGGGAAATGTGGGGGGTCAATCTTCTGTTACCATTACTCTTAGGACCGCTATGACTTATTGTGAGTCAAATAGATCTTTGTGAGTTATTACTATGAAAAAAGAATATTGCATTTCTATAACTGTGGGCAAATTATTTGTATTTGAGAGGAATACTTGAAACAATGTAATTGTGGGCAAATTATTTCTGTAAATACTTATTTGAAAGTGTAATTGTTAAAAATGATTATTCGTAATTAAAACCATATTGTAGTCTGAAGTCTTATTGTTATATTGTCATCTACAGCATCATAACTACACAATAATAAACAGACGCAGGAAGACTCCTTTTAATATACCTCTCACTTTATTTGTAAGTGTTCGAAAGGGTTGTGTGGGGTTTTACTGTGAGAGGGAGCTGGTGACCGAACAAAACTGCAACATTTTGACCCCCACTCTTATGGCTGTCAACGTTGTCTTTCTCGTTCTCCGGAGGCCCTGCTGGGTGCTGGCTCTCTTTACATCTTATCAGCAACTTCTCTGGTTCCCAAACTCCATCGGGGTTCCCGAGGGCCCCCTCGGCCGGGTGTGGCTTTCCCTACCACATATCGTCTATAACTCCGTCCGTTCTCTAACTGGAATTATCACTGTCTTGACTTCCGTCTTGACTGAGTTATATAATAGTTCAACACCCACTCGATCGCCCACTCGATCTTTGGAATGGCATGATTGATCGTCATCCAGCGGAAATAACTGTCATGCAGTTCACTGGTCACTCTCTTCCGGTGCATCAGTCTGGGTGTATCATGGGCTTTACCTTGTCCCATTTCATCAGCCAAATCCACCCATGCGATCTCTTTCGATTACTGGCCATTGGAATGTGTCACTTCCTTCCGGTGCATTACTCTGTAATGGCATATTTGCTCGGGCCGAAGGTGAAAATATAACATAATAGTGAAAATTATTAGGAATACCGGAAACCATATAACTGCAAATTATTTTCTTTTTATTAAGAATAGTTAATTGAAGCTGTAATCATTTACAAAGGATTATTTGAAACTATATAACTGTTTGAAATATAAAATCATCTCTCTCTTCATCCGACGCTCCCGGCAGGTCTAAACTTCATCTAATGTCCGTACAGAACTGATGTAAATAGGTACTTCCGAATGAACCAACACTGGCACGTCGATGTGCAGGGGTCCATAGAACAATACCACTAATGAGTTGGTCCTTGCTTCTCCAACAGTGTCCAGCATGACTTGTTCGTTTTACCTGAATGGTTTTTGAGATAGTGGCCGAACAGCTGCTGTTTAGAGGGGGTGTTGATTCTAGGATTTGTTCAAAATAGCACGTAGCATCCAAGTATTCACATCTAGGTTTTTCTCTTTGCATTTTATAAGCGTCCATGTAGTGCTACCATACGGTAGTATTGACACAGCGACAGCTTGAAAAAAATCCCGTTTCATTTCATTAGAGAGATAACTTGCATACGATCGATTGTATATCGATAGTAGTCCACGTCTTTGCAAGACACATGTTTACCTCACTTTCAGCAGATTAGATATTGTTCCCGAGGTATACCAACTTAACTAATTTTTGAGGTCCGCCGGTTAAAATGGAGATGCTCCTTTTCATATGAAAAGCATGTACTCGATTTACGAGGATCATTAAATAAGTTTCCAGATTTTTTTCGTATGGACACTTTCATTGATAGTACACTCATGAAACTCTAGTCCGCTTCGAAGTAATCTCCTCCGGCTGCAATGCACTTGTACCGTTCCAAAAACTTCTGGAAGGCCCCATGGAAGTCCTCTTGTGTGAGCGTGTCCATGACCTTCGTCAAAGCCTCTTTCATCTCCTTAATTGTCTGATAACAACAGTCTCTGATCTTAGGGAATAACCAAAAGTCACTGAAAGCAAGGTCTGGACTATAGGGAGGATGAGGAACTGTCTTGATGCCCATCTTGGTCAAATAGTCTGTGACAAGGATGGAGTTGTGGACTGGTGCATTGTCCTGGTGGAAATGCCACTGACCCGATTTGAAGAGTCCTGGCCTCTGACGGAATCTCTTCCTGAACTCCCTTAAAACCTCAACATACTAACCCTAACCCTTTGGCCAATCAACTGTGGTGTATTGACTTCCATACTCCTCCCACACCTCTCATCATCCCTCACAGACTCCCTGCCGTCCTTTAACCTCTTATGCCACTTAAAAACTGATGCTTGATTCATGCAAGATGCTCCAAAAGCAGTCTGTAGCATTCTGTACAAGTTTAAAGCACAATTTTATTGCATATCGTTCTTCTAAAGTGTCCTCGCGTCCAGATTACATTTTCGAAATTCTCTATCTGTGACAATCAGGCTTTAACGTAATTTTTATTTTCGGAGCGGGGGCTCTTTCTTACCTTGCAAATATCCCTGCTTTCGCCTAATCCCAATTGCATAGCCGAGAGCTGCTTTTGTAAAGCTATGCAGTTGGGATGTGGCGGGTGCAAGTGTTTCTGTGAGAAGTGTTACGTCATCAGCGTAGTCTGCGACTGTTATAGTTTTTTGCTAGATTTCGTCTGCTTCTTGCACTCGCCCTTTTTCTTCAAGCGTAAAGTTGCCCAGTCGGCTGTAGAATACACTGACTGCACCTCTGTAGAGGGATAAGACCTCCCCCTAATGAGTGTCCTGTATATGACTCTAAACAATCTGATGGTGAGGTTCCAGTAATGTTGAGGCTTTGGGGAGTACGGAGCATCCCTTCATTGCTATTGCTCCCAGGTCCACTCTAGCCCGGCGTGGAAGCACCTGATAGGGCCCTATCTATGGGTTAAATAGAACTAACGGCATACTTATGTTAAACTGAATAATTTGAAATAGAAATGTTTTTCACAATTAAACTGCACTTACATTTAAACTGCGTGCTTATGCTAAACTGAATTGTTTGAAATTGAACTATTTTTGACGTTGAAACTGTACTTACACTAAAGTGAATTATTTATCTAGAACTCTTATGACATTTTACTGTGTAAACAAAATTTGTACTTACGCTAAACTGAATTAGCTGAATTAGAACTGTTTGAATAGTTTGAAATAGAAATGTTTTTGCCAATGTGTACTCATGGTTAATTGAATTGTTTGAAATAGAACTGATTATTTACATAAAAATGGATTTGGCGTTAAATAACCTACAAAGGTTGATATGCCATAAAACCCAAACAATCAACTATCAAGCGTAAACCTTTTTTGCAATGTTCTAACCAATGAGGGAGACAATGCTCAAATAGACGACGACTGCAGAGAGATACGACTTCCCCGCCCCAAAGTGTCGTGGATATGACGCTAAACAAACAGATCGTGGGGCTCCAGTGATGCTGGAGCGCTGTGGAATGCGGAGTACTCCTTCACTGCCTGGCCCCAGGTCTACTCTGGCTCGGAGTGGTAACATCTGATAGGGTCCTATCTATGGGTCCAATATAACTATTTGACATTTAAACTGTATGCGAATAAATAACATATGCTAAATTGAATTGTTAGAAATAGACCTGTTTGATAATTTAACTGAGTAAACAAATGATTGATGTTTAATTGAATTGTTGGTGATTCATAGCAATGCTTGGAGCCATTTATCTTTTTGACGTATGGTAAATTTATTTGTTAGAAATAGAACTGTTTGATCATTTAACTGTGTGTATCTACAAAATGTGTTTACAAATTATATTGAATATGCATGTAAAAAGGATTTGGCTTTAGATAACCATAAAATCAATTATATTTAACATAAGTACGCAGTTTAAATGTCAAAGCAGTTCTATTTCAAGCGATTTAGTTTAGCATAATTACAGTTTAGTTCTATTTGACTCATAGATAGGACATTATCAGGTGCTACCACTCTGAGTCAGAGTGGATCTGGGAGCGATGGCAATGGAGTGGTATTTCGCATTCCCCAAAGCTCCAGCATTCCCGGAACCTCACTATCAAATTGTTTCGAGTCGTATCCATTTTATTTTCGGTTTGAGATTACGCTTGTTCACTTCTGTAGTTGGCAAAACAAGGTTGCTTTACACTTGGAATAATTTTTACCATTATTCTATGGAAGTTTAAGATTTCTCTACATACCGCAGCAAAGAGTTGCTCCCCAAAATGAAACATGTCGAGAATTTACTTCGTTTATAGTTGTCAGTTCTTCACTCTTTTTGTCAATTTCATCAAACAGCCCATTCAGCGGGGTTGCCTAGTCGACTGGGGCTGCCGAATACACCGACTACTGCTCTGTAGATAGGTGAGACCCACCCCATCCGCGTAGAAGTGTCCTGGATATGGCACTAAACAATCTGATGGTGAAGTTTCTGTAATGCTGGACCTTTGGGAAATGCGGAGTACCCCTTCATTGCCATCGCTCTTAGGTCCATTCTAACCCGGAGTGATAGCACCTGATCGTCCAATATATGGGTCAAATAGAACTAAACTGTATATTTTTGCTAAACTGAATTGCTTGATATAGAACTGTTTTGACATTTTAACTGTACGTAAACCAAAACTATAGCGATACTAAACTAAATTGTTTGAATTAGAACTGTTTGATTACACTAAATAGCTTGAAATGTTTTTGACAATTAAACTGTAATCATGCTAAACTGAATTGTTTGAAATAGAACTGTTTTTTACATTTAACTGTCTATAAACAAAAATTATACTTATACTAAACTAAACGGTTTTAGATAGAACTGTTGCACTAAACTGAATGGCTTGAAATAGAAATGTTTGACATTTTAAACTGTGTACTTATGCTAAATTGAATTGTTTGAAATTGAAGTGTTCATTAGTGTAAAAATGGATTTGGCATTAAATAGCCTATAGGGGTTGATGTACCATAAAACCCAAACAAGCCGATTGCATGTCTGCAGAGGGACGAGACCCCCCACCTACCATGAGTGTCCTAGATATAATACTAAACCATCTGATGGAGATGCTCCAGTCGAGCAGCTTTGTCATTACTTCCAGATTTACTCTGACTCGGAGTGGTAGTACCTGTTAAAGTTCCATCTATGCGTTAAATTGAACTACTTTATCGTTTACCTAACTTGAAACCTTTTAGCTATGAGCAAAAAACCCATTAGTACTAAAAAGTAAGTTTTGTGGTAGATAGCGAGGCTTGAAACCTGTTGGAATTCGGGTAGCCATCTTGTTTCTGTTTAAGCGATACAAGATACTCCAAAGTGACAAGGTTTGACGTACGTCCCACCAATCAGAGGAGTGTTGCACAAGGCCTTTCTTTAGGTGGGTCCGGGTACAAGGCCGTAGCCCAGACACGTCTGGTGGCTTCAAAAATGCCTCGGACCCCATCGGCATCCCCCTAAAAAAAGAGGTGCCTCAGGCGCCAGGTGATAAACCAAGCCTCTCCAAGGAGTTAGAACCTAAGGGGACGGCCCCCTGAGGCTTGAGGATCCCGGTCAAGGCGCACCTCGACCGATTGCCGGTCGAACCTGAACACACTTGACCAGATCCGTGTACCGACAACATGGCCGACCGAGGTATGTTCCAGCTCAGGCTGCATTAAGTCTATACTCTGTTAATTTGCCATTGTTTATTGTGACTTAGATTAGCCAATCAGACGCGACTATTGATTCTATTTTAGTCGTCTTTTATTGGCTAATTTACTAATAGGAAAGTCTATAAATATTTGCTGGCAATTTGTAGACGGCCAACACTAATTGAAATCCCGCCCCCGCCCCGAAACAATCCAACAAAACTGTGTACATACTAATGAGCTTTTGGCTCATTTAAAAATATTACCAAGTAACTAACTTAATCCATATATAAACCAGGATTTGGCATTAAATAACCCTGAATGGTTGATATGCCATTAAACGAAATAACCTTACCTCTTCCTCTAGTTCTGATATATCTTTTTCTGATTGTAAAATTCAGATTTTTCATGGTTAATTATTAGGAATTCTGGAATCTATGTGCAAGTTAGTTTTAAGAAAGAAGCAAAAGCAGGACGACCAGCTCGAACATACATACATACAGCAGCTATGTGAGGATACGGGATGTAGCCCTGAAGACCTGCCAGAAGCGATGAATAATAGGGAGAAGTGGCGAGAGAGGGTCAGGGATATCCGTGCTAGCGGCACGACATGATGATAATCATTTACTAAGAATTATTATCAGTTATTTGAAACCATTTGACTGTCTGAAATACTTGTTATATATTGTGATGTACAGATAGTTTCGGTGTATCATAATTTTACAGTTGCCCAGTCGGCTGGGGCTGTAGAATACACCGACTGCTTCACTGCAGAGGGGTAAGACCCCCTCCCAACGAGTGTCCTGGATATGACACTAAACAGTCTGATAGTGAGGTTCCAGCAATGCTGGAGCTTTGGGGAATGTGGAGTACTCCTTCATTGCCATTGCTCCCAGGTCCACTCTGGCCCGTCGTGGTAGCACCTGATAAGGGTCCTATCTATGGGTTAAATAAAACTAACAGCATACTTATGCTAAACTGAATTGTTTGAAATAGAAATGTTTTTGACAATTAAACCGTACTTACATTTAAACTTATGCTTAACTGAATTATTTGAAATAGAACTGTTTTCGACATAAAAACTGTATTTACTCTTAACTGAATTGTTACATATAACTGCTTGAATAGTTTGAAATAGAAATGTTTTTGGCAATTAAACTGTACTTATGCTAAACTGAATTGTTTTAAATAGAACAGATTATTTACATAAAAATGGATTTGGCGTTAAATAACTTACAAAGGTTGATATGCCATAAAACCCACCAAACCAATTTTACAGTGTGGCTTTACATATAAGACGCTTCAAGATGGGATAAAACCCCGCCTAACTTTACGTTAGACATGGTATCTAACCTCACAGCCATTTCGACAACATACGTCAGCTCTGGAATTATAACGCATATGTATTAGCTTTCGTTTGTTTAAATTTTGCGCTATATATATACTTTTATCTCAAGTCTCTTCATCCATCGCCTTTAACGTCTTCCACACTCCATCCAGTGTCCGCACAGACCTGATGTAAGTTCTTGCAAGTCAGCCAACATTGGCACGTCAATATGTAGGGTTCTATGGAAGAACGTCGCTTACGAGTTGGTCCGAGCTTCTCCAGCCTGTCCTGTTCGTTTTACCTTGAATGTTTTTTAAAATGGGATGTAAGTTATACATTGATAAATTATGATTGTTACCTTTAGAATTTAGCAGTTTTTTTTTTCTCTTAAGGCCCAGGTCCTTCCTGGGTTCAGCTTTGTAACCGTCGGGCTGAAAATGCAGCAGGCACCTGGTTTAGACGCTTGAAGAGACCAACTTTTATACCATCGTTAGGGAAGTATTGTTAAAGGAAGAACACACTATGCAGTCAATATTGATCTAATTGTGGTTAACTGTATGTAGCACAGGCAGTTGCTACGAAGGAGATTGCCAATAGGTCATGGGTTGATTAAAAATATCTTGTATGTTTATAAATGACAACGAACTTCTCTTTTATTCTTGCTGAATATATTGATTTCAGATTTAAGAAAAGTTTAACTGTAACCAGCACCTTCCAATAAGGTGTAATGGTTAAAGCGATGAACTGCGGAATCGTAGTACGCGAGTTCGTACTCCAGTCGCGCTATTACGTTCACTTTCGGGCAAATACCCTTGGGAAAGGTATGAACCCCCTTATTCTCCCTCCAGCTATGGGTAAATAGTAGGACGGACTAGGGTCTTCAGCCTTGGTGAGGCAACTAGTCTAGGAGAAGGAAAACTCTGAATTCAAAACCTGTTAAACTCCGCTTAAAAATTGACCTTGTGTCATATCCTGCCCGAGCGGAGGGGTTGGTAAATAGTACCTTCCAAATAAACAAACGGAAGCTTAATTATCAAGAAATATTCACATTACAACGGGTAACGTTTAAAGTGATGAGGGTGAAGTTAATATGTTAGAGTATACCTTGAGGGCGGTAAAAAGTATTCAAGAACTTTTGGACATTTACAAAAAAAAAAGTTTTTGGAAAATGTCCATCAAATAGTTTAAAATAGCAGTGCTTGAATACATCCTCTAGCAGTTTGTATTGAAGGTGTGAATGGGTTAATATTTTGCCCGTCCTGTTGTGGGTATTATTACCTTCATCTTCTCATGTGACCACCATTGAGATTTGTTCATGTTTCATGCCTGTCTGATGGCTTTTGTTGTCGTTGGAGACGTCTGATTAGAGCTAAAAAATATTTGGCTTCCAAAGATGGAGATAAGAATCTTAAATTAATTTTTTTTCCCTGATTCCAATATTTGTGTGAGTGGGGGATATCTGAAAGAATTCTATTAATATTAGAAAAATCTTGTAAAAATGATAATGCAATTTGCGACATAACAGCATATGTAGCTTGTTTATCACATAAATGCTGCCAACTGGTACAAGAATAATACAAGAGTAAGCATGATAGGGTAAGAAAGGTGATCCACTAAGAATCGTGCAAGAGATTAAAATTGGACCATGCTGATAAATTGTGCTAAAGTCTTATAATTCAGGAGATATCCGTCTGTTCAGCTACGGCTCCGTTATTTTTGGCTTGATTTAACCCCAAATATCTGGGATTGTTAGAATTAAGCTAATACTAGTTTTGAGATTCGACCTTTTACGTGCTGTTGTTAACCTGACAATTATCTCACACCTGAAGTTGATAATCCATTGTTTTTTTTGGGGGGGGGTCTTTACTGTAATGGGATATAAGCCTTCATGGGTTCATGTACTACATTAAACACAATTCTCAGGCAGAAGGGAAACGCATTTTTCTGCCTGAGCAATGACGTGCAAAAAGCTAAGTATCCATGTTGTTATATATATCCTCAATCACAGATATTGAGCACTCCCCAAATTAGACGGTATTTGGTCTACCACTAACCAACGAAGTGAGTGCCAACTATACACTGTTGTTATATAGTCCTGCCCGAACCCTGACCCTTTTTACCTCCCTTTAGTGACCCTTAATTCAAGAGAGACCGTTTTCGTTAAACACCATTTTCCGTTGGGTCTCGATTTCAGCACTGTAGCCACGCGGAGCAGCCTTTTATTTAATTCTTCTATCTCCGCCATTCTTGGCATCAACGGTATGCTTTCTTTTACATTCTTCTTGGTACATTTTATTTACATATACGAGGTGCATTCAATACGTTTCCATCCTTTTTTTTCGTATGGGCATTTAGAATTGTGGTAGATGCTTGAAAATTCAGTATGTTATTGCTAATCATCTTATGAGATGACTAACCAATTTTTATGATTTCAAGTTCAAATAAACAGCTACAGCAACAATTGGAATACACCCTACTAAAGCCTGATTGTCAAAGCTGGTGAATTTCAAAAATGCAATCTGGACGTGAGGACACTTTAAAACTATATGCAATAAAATTATGTTTTTAAACTTGGAAAAGATGCCACAGAAACGTATGGAATACTTCAGACTGCTTTTCGACAATCTTGCATGAATCGAGCATGAGTTTTTGAGTGCCATAAGAGATTCAAGGAAGGCAGGCTGTCTGTGAAGGATGATGAGAGTTGTGGGAGGAGTAAGAAAGTCAGAACACCAGAGTTGATTGGCCAAATAAAGAATTTCATGAGTAAGGACCGTCGTGTGTCTATAGAGACAATAAGTGCACAGTTTGATGTCAGTGTGGGAACTGTATACACAATTATTCGCGAGGAACTGAAGATGCGGAAGATTTGAACGAAGTTTGTCCCATGGGTGCTCAGAGAAGATCAGAAAGAAAGACATTGTCATGACAGCAGGGAGACGGTCGAGCTGATAAATTCAGATCCTGCAGTTCTTGATGCTCTGGTGACCTACGATGAAAGCTGGATCTACTGCTATGACCCAGAGACGAAGAGACAGAGTTCTAGGTGGAAGCATGCTGGCTTTCCTAGACTCAAGAAGGCCAGACAGAGCAAGTCCACACACAAACTTTTAATGATCCCTTTTTTTGTTTTTGACAAAACTGGCAGGATCTACATGCACTGGGTTCCCACTGGACAGACAGTCAACAAGGAATACTATGTTGAGGTTTTAAGGGAGTTCAGGAAGAGATTCCTTGGAAAGAGGCCAGTGTTATGTATTGACCTTCGACCCGGCCAACATTCCAAAGTGATGCACCGGAAGGAAGTGACACATTCCAATGGCCAGTAATCGAAAGAAATCGCGTAGGCGGATTTAGCTGACGAAATGGGACAAGGTAAAAGCCCATGATACACTCATAGACTGATGCACCGGAAGAGAGTGACCTCTGAACTGCATGACAGTTATTTCCGCTTGATGACGATCAAACATGTCATTCCAAAGATTGAGTGGGCGATTGAACTATTATAACTCGGTGAAGACAGGAAGTCAGTGAGTTGGGGACCAGAGAAGTCGGAGACAAGACGTGATAAAGCCACTGTCCAGCGGAGGGGGCCCTCAGGTCCCCCGATTGAGTTGGAGAACAGATGAATTAGAGACGAGATGTGGTAGAGAAAGCCAGCAGACAGTTGAGCCTCTGGGCCTCCGGTTGAGCAGCCCTAGAGAACGAGAAAGACAACGCTGATGGCCCTAAGAGTGGGGGTCAATATATTGCAGTCTTTGTTCAGTCTCCAACTCCCTCTCACACGCAAACCTTGCAATAAAGTGAGAGGTATATATTTTTATTTTTCAGAAGTCTTCCCTCGTCTTTTTTATCGTGTCGTTATGATTCTTTCTGCATGAATCTGCATTTGAGTATATAACACCAGCACTCTTCAAATCGAGTCTGTAGCATTTCCACCAGGATAATGCACCAGTCCACAACTTCATCCTTGTCACAGACTATTTGACCAAGATGGGCATTAAGACAGTTCGTCAACCTCCCTATAGTCCAGACCATGCTCTCTGTGACTTTTGCTTGCTCTATAAACTCAAGGAAAAACTTAGAGGCTGTCGTTATGAGAGAATTAAGGAGATGAAAGAGGCTGTGACGAAGGTCATTGACACGCAACACAAGAGGACTTCCAAAGGGTCTTCGAGAAGTTGTTGGAATGGTACAACAAGTGCATTGCAGCCCCAGGAGATTACTTCGAAGGAGACTAGAGTTTCATATGTGTACTATCAATTAAAAGTGCCCATACGAAAAAAGGTCTGGAAACTTATTAAATAACCTTGTATATATTGTCTATCCTATAATGTAACATTTCATGTCTTCATTGCCTTGTTCCTTTACCGGTCTCTTTCTCACCATTGATATCTTTAACTCCTTCCTTATTCCTCGTTTCCTTTTAGCCCTCCTCTTCACTTAGCTTAACAGGACTCTTAAGTTTTATTACCGCTTCTTCTCTCATTTGTTATTGTTTTTCCTTCTCCTAAAACATGCCGTTTTTATCTTTTTCAGTTTTTACTTTTTCCATTAAATAAAAATACCTGTTGGCTTAATGATGTCTTCAGAGTCTTTATTTTTGGACTAGTTGGCCAGGCTATCTCAACACATGCGACTGCACAATAGCAATACTTTGAACCATCTATATTGGACTAAATTGAATTGTTTAAAATTGTATGAGACAATTGAGGAGATGAAAGAGGCTGTGACGAAGGTGATTGATACACTCACACAAGAGGACTTCCATGGGGCCTTCCAGAAGTTGTTGGAACGGTACAAGTGCATTGCAGCTGGAGGAGATTACTTCGAAGGAGACTAGAGTTTCATATGTGTACTATCAATTAAAAGTGCCCATACGAAAAAAGTCTGGAAACTTATTAAATAACCTTGTATATATTGTCTATCCTATAATGTAACATTTCGTCTTCATTGCCTTGTTCCTTTACCGGTCTATTTCTCTCCATTGATATCTTTAACTCCTTCTTTATTCCTCGTTTTCATTTAGCCCTCCTCTTCACTTAGCTTAACAGGATTCGAACTGTAAACTTTATTACCGCTTCTTCTCTCATTTGTTATAGCTTTTCCTTCTCCTAAAACATGCCGTTTTTATCTTTTTCCGTTTTTTTAGTTTTTCTATTAAATAAAAATAACTGTTGGCTTAATGATGTCTTCAGAGTCTTTATTTTTGGATTAGCTAACCTGGCTGTCACAATCCATGCGACAGCACACACGTGTGTGTGTTTACTGAACTGTCTAGTTCTACTTTTCTGCCGTTGGTCCTATCAGGAAAATCTCTGAAAATAAAACTATATTGTAAAATATATTTTTAAAGACATAAGTCTTTATTAATCATAGTTAAAAAAAAATAAAATGGGACTGTAAAATACACCGATTGCATCTCTGTAGGGGGAGAAAACTCCTCCAACCCCACAACGAGTGATCTGTTTATGATGCTAATCAATCTGATGATGAGGCTTAGCACTAGATAGGGTACTATCTATGGGTCAAATAGGAATGTTTGACGTTTTAAATTGAGTGCAAATAAATCACTGAACTGACGTTTAATTGAATTGTAAGTTATACATAGAAATATATGGAACCATTTAACTTTGTTGACTTATACTAAATTAAATTGTTATAAATAGAACTGTGTGTATCTACATAATGTGTTTACTAATCATATATATTTAGTATATCTGCATTAAATAACCAACAGTAGTTGATGTGCCATTAAACCAATCCAAACCAAGTCGATGGATAATTATTAAACTTTTATGATATTTATATCCGTTCTCTGGTAACTAAACAAGGAAAATTGAATTTAAAAAATGCTGACCATAAATAAATACAAATATTGCATGAAAGGTGGCGCTAGTCAAAGATCGTCTACGTTACAAATTTAGGTATAAAGGGTATCGCCGTTGGAAATGGACAAGGTGACACGAGTTCAAATCCTGGACGAAGCTCTTTACATTTCACATTGCTAATACTCTTTCGAAGGGTCTGAATCCGTCTTTTCTCTCTCTACAGTAATGAGTAGATAAGACAGACTAACCCTTTAACTTTGGTATGACAACCAATCTTGGAGAAACAAAATTCTTAATTCAGATATCAAGCAACGAACCTGATCGCACCATCCCTTAGCTCAGTTGGTTGGGGCTGTAGAATACACCGACTGCTTCTCTGCTGAGAGGTAAGACCGCCTCCCAACGAGTGTCTTGGATATGACCTCAAACAATCTGATGGCCAGGCTCCTGTCCTGGAGTTTAGGGGAATGCAGAGTACCCCTTCATTGTCATTGCGCCCTGATCCACTACCCGGAGTGGTAGCACCTGATAGGGTTCTATCTTTGGGTCAAATAGAACTGTTTCATATTTAAACTGAGTGCAAACGAATGACATAAACTGAATTGAATCGTTAGAAATAGAGATGTTTTCACATTTAACTGTGTAAACAATGACTGATATTTAATTGAATTGTTATTGATACATATTCTAAATTGTTCCACTTGTAAATAACCTGTAAGGGTTGATATGCCATAAAACCCAACCCAACCAACCGTCTTTAAACCTAGGGACCTTATGGGGCTAAAATATAAGTGAAGCTAAGCCATGCTGTTGACGGGGCTTAGAACACACTGACTGTATCTTCTGCAGAGGAGTAAAACCCCTCCACAGAAAAATGTTTGAGTTGCGTATGACAGCAAACTATATCTGATGGTGAGGTTTCAGTTCTGGGGAGTTTTGAGTCTCTTTGTTGCCATTCTAACAGGTACTAATAGTCCAGGGCAGAGTCCTATTTAAGGTTCAAATTGATCTATTTAAAAATGGTCTCTAATTATATTTATACAAGCATTTTGTTTCTAAGATTATGATGAGACATTCAATTCGACATCAGTTGCCAGTTTCATGAGATGATAAATAATATAGAAAATATACGCATACAGATAAAAAATAAGTCCCGCTTCCCACTGCCAACATATTGAAGAGCTTGGCTTCAGCTTGATTTTAACGGTCTGGTCCTATGCAAGTCGTGGAGCCCAATGTAGTATGACTACTAGTCACAGTACTTGTGGCTGTTGTATTCGTGATTACCATATTAGCTTCCGACTGTTTGCTTTGTCAAGTCCTTCTGAGCCCACGCTGTGTTTGAAAGATCCACGAAGCAGGGTTGACACAATTCAGCCGGATCTTCTGACGGTCAGGTA
The DNA here is from genome assembly GCA_963585895.1 of Sepioteuthis lessoniana. NCBI lineage: Eukaryota > Metazoa > Mollusca > Cephalopoda > Myopsida > Loliginidae > Sepioteuthis > Sepioteuthis lessoniana. The sequence goes on along the minus strand of CAUZXS010004787.1, from coordinate 6,112 downwards.
ATAGGAGTGGCTAGATTGTCTAGCAACTCAAAGAATAGAGAAAATCCGTTGTTAACAAACAACAAAAATAGTTTTTATTGAAACACGTTTGTGAGACAATAAATAACAAGCAAACGATATGAGGTGCGGTTAGAATGACATTAATGTCTCTTAAGTCTGAAAGTTGTTCGGAGTGCCTCGGATCTAGAATGGAAAGGATGCTTCTTTGGCAGTCTTAAGTTTCTTCTTGGTCCCTTTTCTCATCCTCTGTGGTGATTCTTTTTTCAATCCTATTTTTATAGATCAATATCTGAACTAAAAAAGGTTTGATTGGTTGTCCAATAAGAAACAATTAGGAGTCATATTCCCATTGGTCAGCCAATCCGAGTTCAGGATTATATCTTACAGGTATAGGGGAAAACCCTTTTTAGATGCTTTGACCTATGAGAACAGGTTTAGAGCAATGGGGTTAAACTAAAAATTCTCAGCCTCGTCTGATTGGACGAGCCATGCCCAGCTTACCTTTATTTAAGATGGGGCAAAATTAAATCTCCCTTTTGACATTGACCTTAGATAAGGACTAGAAAAATGTTTTACGAAATGACCCGTTTCATCATTATGATCGATGGAGTTAGTTGACAAACGAAAAATTAGATAAATTCGCTGACCTTTAAAATCAGAAACAAATATCTCGTACCAAACTGACCTTTAGAAACCATCAACCAGCTTTTAAGGTCAATTTAAGCCTTGAATAACAGGAGACTTATTTTAAGGATCTTTTTGTTGTTGATATATATCGATTTTCATATATTTCATGAATTTTAATTTTTATATATCAATTATTTAACCTCATGTCTTGTCACAACGGAATATCAACTCATCTTGGGTTATTTCATGCCGAGAGATCAAAAATTTGCATTAATTGAACATTTATTTTTACATTTTTTTAAGTGGGTTTTAAAGAGTTTTTACGAGTAGTTTTGCAAGTACTCCTGTCATGTTAAAGTAATTTTCAAGTATTCCTATCTCATTATCAACACGGGTCTATTTGACCCTCTCTCGTCACCCCTCCCTATCGTCCATTGTTTCCGGCAGGTCTTCAGAGCTACATCCCGTATCGGCACAGAGCTGCTGTATGTAGGTTCGAGCTGGTCGTCCTACTTTTGCTCGTCCATGTGAAGAGGTCCACAGGAATACATCACTTATTAGTTCGTCCCTACTTTTCCATGAGTGTCCCACATGTCAGCTTCGTCTAATTTTGATAGCTTTCGTGATGAGTGGTAGGTGGCGGTACATCTGCTGCTTTGTTGGGGTGCTGTCTCTAGGACTTGTTCAATATTGCTCGCAGCATTCTTGTGTAGTTGCCGTCAAGCTTTTTCTCTATACGTTTAGTTAGCGTCCATGTGGCGTATCCATGGTATTCCTAACTAATACTAATGATTATATGGATTCCAGTTATTTACTTTTTGATAAGTCATTCGTTTGTTCACAATTGATTTCACGTCCTCCTAAACAATAATAGATTTAATTAACTATTCTTAATACAGTTATATAACGTTAAATTATTATTCAGTTCTAACGAGTCGAATCGAATGTCTTCACATAATCCCCGAAACAAAATCCTTTGTGTATTTTATAAACTTTTGTATATACAGTGTGCGATGGGTAAATTGTCACCATTGTGAATCTTTTTGCGCATGCGCTTTATTTGGTTCAGGTTTAGCCGACTGTGCAGTAATCTAGTTAATGAGGAAAACAGTCTGACGCGATACACTCCCGTAGAAATTTTAACACTGCATTCTCTACTGCAGGGCATTCACGTCAGAAGCGCCAATACGAAGATTTCAGTGTGTTTGTGGGTCAATCAGAGTGATGTGCGAAATACACAATGTTCATAACGATAGAACATAGGAATCTCGAAATTCGAGAACACGTAACGACTTTTTGTTCGGGTACGAAACCTTTTTATTAACTTTGAGTTAAAGGTTTCGACATGAGGAGGAGAGACACACAATCTCGCTATGCCGTCATATTCATTTGGCCCCCATCTCGTGCGGCCCCTATAGGGAGCATGTTTGCCACGCGTCTGCGAGCTCAAAGTAGATCCTCCTCGTTTTCAACTCGCTAACTTTCTTTCAATTCTCCACAAACCTCTGCGCGCTTCCGGTGCGTGACGTCACTCGCACTCCGTCACCCGTTTCGTCTCGGATTATTGTGAGTGACACCTCCATCCGCCCGCGCGCGCCCGCGTTAACACCTGCCTCAATGTTGCACCTAACTCATGTGCTAAGCCGAAAGGTTCTCAGCTTAACTAAACTCAAAGGCATGAACCGAAATCCCTTGGCCGTTACGTTACAAGAGGACCGGTTTATATTGATGAAAACCAAACACCCTGTTCACATCAGTGTTTGGGTGGTCACTTGCGATTGGGACGTTATGCTTCCATTCATCTTTCCATTTGGGCTTACACTCAAGAAGGGGCCCTACATCAAATGCCAGGAAGATGTAGAGCTACACTGGATCGAGAGGGTTGCTACTGGAAGACTACGTCTGGAAACCGGACGCTGCTCCATGCAGCACAAGTAAGAGAACTCGGTGTTGGCTGTGAGAGAATTTCTGCGATCTCATTACCCCTAACATTTGGTTGCCTTCCTCCCAGATTGAAATCAATCCCCTTGATTATTTGTGAGGGTGTAGTTGATTGAAAGACCAACAAAACTCCGTGTGATACCAAAGATCAACTGAAGGCAATGATAACGGCAGCATTTACGAATTTAAGCAAGGGGAGATTCCGAGGTCGTCTGGAGGCCGAAGTTGAAACCAATGTGGATTTCATTGAATAGATTTAATGCATAATGGATATTTCTCTCTAATTTTGATAGATACTTCAGATAAAGTGAGATGTCAGTATTATTTTCACTTTTGCGTAATTTAGTCAACACTTGATCTGTAGCACTGTATATATTATATTATATATACACTGTAATATAGGTCCAAAAATACGACCAAGATACGAAAACGTGAAATAGACATAGTCATACGGATAGGAAAACGTTCACAAATGTTCATAAACATAGGAATCATAAAAACACGAAACACATTAGACTCTCTTTTTTGTTTCAGACACGAAACTTTTATTTACCTTTTTGAGTTTAAGGTTTTTCGACATGAGGAGAGAGACACACAATTTCCTACCATGCTGACTGTTCGTACATCGTCAGCTCTGAACTCACTGACTCAACCAACGCGCGGGCATCCCATAGACCCAAACTTGTCTCGCCACGGCGAGCTCCGAAAATCGACTTGCTTCGTCCAAGCCCAAATCTCAACTCACTCGTTCGGAGTTTAAATCTCAACTGTGTTTTTTTTTGTTTTTTTTTTTTTCTAAAATCCTAAGCGCTTCCGGGCATGGCGTCATTCACGTCCCCGGTCGCATTTCCTATCTGTGTTTTTTTTTTTTTTTTTTTTTTTTTTTTTTTTAATTGTGACGTCTCTGATTGTCACATCCATCCCCTCACGCGCGTGAACACCTACACTCAATGTGTGCATCTAACTAACCCATGCCCTAAGCCGAAAGGTTCTCAGCCTAACTAAACCGAAAGGCAAGATATATAAAACGAAAAATGATAATATAAAAAAAATCCCCCCGCAATTATATAACAACGGGTTTAAATCTGTTAACAAATGTATTAGAACTCTTGGATTTGACTTCTCTTTAGACAATCGCAACAATGAAGATTGGTTTTCTGTTATTTTGGCCAGTCGGCTGGGGCTGTCGAATGTACTGACGGCTTCTCTACAGAGGGGTAAGATCCCATCAACAGGTGTTCTTGATATGTCACTAAACAATCTAATGGTGAAGTTCCAGCAATGCTGAAGCTTTGGGGAATGCGAAATACGTCTTCATTGCCATCACTTCCAGTTCCACTCTGGCTCGGAGTGGTAGCACCTGATAAGGTCTAATTTATGGATCAAATAGAGATGAACTGCTTGAAATAGAACTGTTTTCGACATTGAAACTGTGTACTTATGCTAGACTGAATTGTTTGAAATAGAACTGTTCTGACATTTGACAAAAAGTATACTAAACTGTTGGAAATTTAATTAGGCGTTAAATGACCCGAGAAGGATTGATACGCCGTAAACAAATCAACCAACCAACTTTTCAGTTATTGTTCCAACCGCCCTCCCCCTCAACAATCAATTTCTCTCACCGATTGATCATTTTCTCTTTTCGTTTTAGATGTAAACCTGTCAAGCATTGATGCTGTACATAAAACAACCCCCCCCCAAAAAAAAACTCGTTTCAAGTCAAGAATGATAACGCACACATCCGATCTACATACACCCTGTAATGTTACTGCATCAGATAAAACGTAGTACTGTTACACACGAAATGTATGGTTGTAACACCATGTCTTAAGTGGTAGCTGGACTCTATTGTTACCTCGCCGTGGGAAAAGATGACGAACATACGAAACTCTTAGTCCACTAACATAAAGGTTTATTCGCTACTTCACTTTTTAAGTAGTCATCGGGAGAAGAAACAGTATAAGCACAGTTGACCGCTTTAGCTGAACAAAGAGGAAAAACATGTCCTGAGGGAAGCAAAAGAGCTGTCACAAGCTTTGAATTCTCTCCGACGTTTCATCTTCTAGTTCTCACAGATGCTTCCTTGTGGGTTCTGTCCTCAACGCTGTGCATCCGGGTTCCAACATTTTGACAATATTCACATTGTCTTGCCTGGTGTTTAATCTTGTCTTTAACTCGTCACGTCTCCGAACCGACTAATTTTGAAACCCGAATCGTCCCTTTATTTTCGCCTGGTGTCGGAGGGAGGACATATCCGTTTCCGGTGGTTCCACACCTGTGCAGAAGATGTGGGACCGTTTTTTTTTTTTCTAATCATTTTTAATTACTGTAGTCATTACTGGCTAACCCACAACGGCTGCTTTGGCCCAAGTGGCCGTTTCCGTAGACTCTGTCGGCTTTTTTATAATTTTCTCTTCTTTCTCTCTCTCTCTCCTCAGAAATTCTCTTTATAACTTGGACCTAGCATATCACGTTACAAAACTGAAATAAGTATAAGCAAGTACATTAGCATTCATCTGTCCACACACACTAAGAAACATGCAAATATTGCCCAGTCGGCTGGGGCTGTAGAATACACCGACTGCTTCTCTGCAGGGGGGTAAGAACCCCCCAACGAGTGTCCTGGATATGACACTAAACAATCTGATGGTGAGGTTCCAGCAGTGCTGGAGCTTTGGGGAATGCGGAGTACCCCTTCATTGCCATCGCTTCTAGGTCCACTCTGGCCCGGAGTGGTAGCACCTGATAAGGGTCCTATCTATGGGTCAAATAGAACTAACGGCATACTTATGCTAAACTGAATTGTTTGAAATAGAAATATTTTTGACAATTAAACCGTACTTACATTTAAACTGCGTGCTTATGCTTAACTAAATTATTTGAAATAGAACTGTTTTCGACATTAAAACTGTATTTACACTTAACTGAATTGTTACATATAACTGCTTGACTAGTGCTAAACTGAATTGTTTTAAATAGAACAGATTATTTACAGAAAATGGATTTGGCTTTAAATAACCTACAAAGGTTGATATGCCATAAAAGCCAACAAACTAACCAACCAAACATGCAAATACACTTAACCATCTGATGAGGCGCACACACAGAGAAAAACATACGCACATATTCACATTTTTGCTGTTTATCAAATGTTGAGTATCCATTTATGAAACCTGCTTGTTCATGTGGCTTAATTACGATAATAGTTTTTGTTAATTAAACCAGTCTTATTTGAAAGCTGATTTTTTTTTTCTTTTTTTTTTTTTTTTTTAAACAGAATCGTCTTCCCCGCCTCAATCAGGATTTAAGCCATCATCGTCTTTCTATGTTTTATCTGCAGGTGATCAGTCTTCAAATATACATTTCTGAAACCTATCTGTTCCTAAAGCGAGGGACTGCGAAATCGTAGTAAGCGAGTTCGAACTCCAATCGCGCTATTATGTTCCCTTTCGGGCAAATACATTTGGGAAACGCATGAACCTAGCTATGGGTTAAAGAGTGTGATATAATGGCCGAGGGATTTCGTTTTATGCCTTTGGGT
>CAUZXS010004786.1:2500-31304 GCA_963585895.1 Sepioteuthis lessoniana | reverse complement strand
TAATAATTTTATGGGGATGGGGTCAGCATTTCTACAGTCTTATTTTTTTTTATCATCAAAATTCTACATATAATGCAGCAAACAATGAAACACTAAAATCCTTCACTCCTTCCCAAATGTAAGCACATGTATTATCATGGACTGCTGTTACCATAGGAACCCAACAGACTAACAAGTCATCTATGTTAATTCTATAAATAGAGTGTTACTCAGCATTGGGCTTAATGGCTGCCAAAAAACACCCTTAATGTTTTAATCAAAGAAAAAAAAAAAGGTAACCTATAGATTCTTGTTATTTATGACCGACCTTCAAAAAAATAAATAAATAAAATAAAATAAAAAAACATTATTAAGTTTCATTTATTCATTCCAAAGTAGAAGAAAAAAAATAATCTTAAGAGAACCTCGTTATTGGCTTCATACATTTGACATAGATACCTTTTTCACCTGATGTAATTTCAACAAATTTTCTATAAAAAGACCAACATGTCACACCCATAAAAAAAACTAGATATTTTCCTCTAGTCATCAATCGAGGAATAAGCTTTTCAGAATATCAATATCTCCATGGGTCATATTGCAACAAGAAATCTTATTTCTCTAAAGTTTCAAAAAAGAGACATATTATTTTTTGATCATATCCAAAACCCTTTCCTTCATTTATCTTGACTATTACTGTTATAAAGTTATCATTTACTAAGCTTACTTTAGCATAAGTGAGACTCAACCTCCTGTCAATAGTTTGCTAGCTCATCTCACTAACCATTAGACTATAAAAGGCACCCTTACTCTATTATAAAGTTAGTCAACATATAATAGATAAAATAAACACAAAGTCATCTATAACATCAGCATAAACATTAAACTAACAAAATACATCAACTGTACATATCAGAATCTCCTATTACATTTATGATATAACACCAGAATATTAAAAGTAAACAGTAGGGGAGGGGTTTTCCTATATACTATCAAATACAGTACTCCTAATTCCTTACTGACAAAATTCCTGGATAAACATTAGTTTATCAGATACCTCAATTTTACATACAAGACTCAGCAGATATTTTTTGAAACCTTTAAAAGGGGATCTCAGGAAATACTATAATATACCCACTACTACTTCAGGAATTATTTATAATAAAAGAATTTTTAATTAAATGAATGAATAAAATAAATTTGAAAATATAGTTAAAAAAAACTTTCTAGTTTATATAAATTATTGGACAAAAAAGACTGAAAAAAATAAATAAACCAATTTTTTTTTTACCACTGACACAAAGTTTAATGAAATTTCAATGGCTTGATCACATAGGAAGTGATTATTTTCCTTCATTATTGTTGTCAAAGTTTCCTTTGTTGTAGCAAAAAATCAATTTTCTTGAACGAAAATTTTCAGAAATACCAAAAAACCAGAAATTTCTAAGAATTTTCTTTTCCTTTATTAGATATCCTAATTGGTGATTAGTCCTTTGCTAATAGCTAATAAGTCAAAGGAAAAGAAAATTCTCAGAAATACCAAAAAATGAAAAAATTTTAAGTTTTCTCTTTAGAAAATTATAACTTTTCACTACAACTAAGGAAACTTTGACAACAATAATCAAGGAAAATAATCACTTCCTATGTGTGTCTAAGCAATTGACGTTTCATTAAAATTTGTGGCACTAATAAAAAATGGTTCAGTTTTGATCTTCATTTTTTGTTTTTGTTCCAAAACTGCTGCTAGATATAAAATTAGGCAGACAAGAGTTAAAATTTGAGCAGTTTTTATGTATATTGGAAAAATAATCAAAGCTGAAAATCAATTGTTTTTTCTTTTAGCCATTTTCATTCTTTGAGAATAGAAAAACAAAAGCAAAAAAACCCAAAGAGGAGGCCTTATATTCCCTCAGCATACAAAAATACTGACTGCAGAGAACAGGATATCACTCACATTTCAAAAAGGAAGAATTGTAAAAAAAAAAAAAGATTAAACAAAGACGAAAGAAAGGGTTTATACATAGTCATAAAGACACTTCTGAACAAGTCCTTTTCATTTTGTTTTTAGATCCCTGATGGTCCTTAATAATGATATTACGTAACTTTGTACAACCTGTCACATATTTGAGAGAAGATGGGCATACCTAAGTAGCTCATGTTGTCCAGTGAAATCCAAGGGAGATAACTTGATATGACATTCCAATGATCAAGTAGAGGACACATTTATACATTCCAAGAACATTTTATTCTTCTAAGTTAAATTCAATCTGAAAGACTTTCAGATTCATTGAATTTACAAATTATTTTTCTTTCACAAATTGAAATTGAATTAAAATACAATCATAAATTTGCCATTCTTCTCATTTGGGGGCAGGAAAAAACCTGTTGAATTTGATTTAATTTGTTTAATAAAAATAGATTTTTAAAAAATGACACCCACCCCCCAAAAAAAAACACACATTTGGATTTTTACCTTTATTTTTATATTCAAAATGAGTACTATTCTTTTTAAATTCTAGTGTCAAAGATTAGAAAACAAACAGAAAAAAATGATAATATTCCCGAGTGTCTTGTGATCTTCATCTGGATGTGGTTACTCACACCTGAACATCATTGTATAACAACAATTGAAGATGCAAGTAATGTTGTCCAAGAAAAGAACAAGTTCAGATATGGCTCAGTGTCTGTGTTGTCAGAATAAATAAATAATATCAGTTTGCTTTAATGAATTGAATACCTGGTTTTCAAGTCTACCTTCTATACTGATTGTGAACCAGGGTTAGAGAGTCTATTCTGCCTTGCGATGTTACAAGCAAATATCTTTACAACAATTTAATTTGGATATAGAAGAGATGGATTCATGCCTTTCATTATAAATGCTGAAAATTATTTTAAGACTAAAAAAAATTGTCTTTTTATTCTACTTTTCACAATCTAAATATGAGAATAAACTGAAAAGTTCACAAGCTGACCAAGATACTTTCATGGAATGTAACCAAATGAGGTTTATTTTTCAACAATCCCCATTGCAGTCCACACACTTCTTTCCTCTTTGTCACAGTGCTTGGATTTCATTGGTTGACAAGTCATCAACAGCAGCCTATGAACTTTTCAATCCACCTTTGTAATCAGCATACTAATGTACCACCACGTCTACACATAGCCATTTGTACCACCATGTGCCCGAACGTGTTAATGGCTGTATCACTATGTCTTAAGTAGTAGTTGGACCCTGTTGTAACCTCGCTGTGGAAAAAGTTGACGAACACACAAAACTGTCTTAGTTCACTAACATAAAAGGTTTATTCGCTACTATAATTTTTAAGTAGTCACCAGGAGAAAGAAAGAGTATGAAAGCCGAGTTGACTGTGTAAACTGGACAAAGAGAAAGGACATATCATGAGGAGAAAGAAACCTTGAATTTTCTTCTATTTTCCATCTTCTAGTACTAACATGTTTGTTCACAGGTTTCATCTTAACAGACTCACGTCTGGTAGGAGACCCCTTTTTAGAGCCCAACCCCAAAATGATGCTTGTAAATTTCATCTGTCAGCTCTTTACTTCTGCCTAGTGTCAGCAGGAGGAAAATCCATTTCTATGAGTTCCACACCTATGCTGGAAATTTGGGACCTCTATTTTTTTCCTAGACAATTCAAATTAACAGTCATTCACCCATGACTGGCTGACCTAAACAAGTGCTTTAGTCAGGTCAGTCTGCTGCTTCCATAGACTCACTGTCTACTTTTTCATCTTATTTTTTCTTCTCTCTCTCTTTCCTTCCCCAGAAATTAGCCTCTCCTTCTCTGTATAACTTGTACTTACCATATCATGTTACACTTGGTTTAGACAGGTGCATTTTAACAGTAATAATCTTCCAATAAATTCTTTAAACTGAAATGGTTTGGTATGGCATCACTCATTCAGAATGAGAATCTAAACAAATAAGGGGGTGTCCTCATGGTGTAATGGTTAAAGCGATTGACTGCGGAATCTTAGTAAGCAAGTTCAAACTCCAGTCGTGCTATTACGTTCACTTTCGGGCAAATACCCTTGAGAAAGGTATGAACCCCCTTATCCTCCCAGCTATGGGTTAAATAGTACCACTACTGTTCTTCTAGTAGAATGGCTTTGGCATTAGATAACTTACAAAGGTTGATATGCCATTAAACAAAGAAACCAAACCAAACTAAACTAAACAAATAAGTTTTTAAAAAAAGGGGTGGCATCTTTTTTCAAATTTGAGAAAAAAAATGTTCTGCTTGGTTTAATAGCATATCAACTCCTTATGGGCTATTTAGTGCCAAAATTTGATTCATTTGTAAATATTTGATAATATTCATAACTCTATTTTCAATGTTTCATTACAGTTTTTTCAATTGCCCCTTTTTATTATTAAATTCTAATCAGATATTTGCACACAATTCTATGGTTTCAAGTATTCCTATCTAAGGCTAATAATTTATGCCCAATAATATGGTTTTGGAAGTGCCCGTGGTATAATGGTTATCGTTGTAAGAAATGGACACGACGACATGAGTTCAATTCCTGGACGAGACTGATTGCATTTCACATAGCACTAATACCCTTGGGAAAGGTATGAATCTAATTATTCTCCCTCCAGCTATGGGTAAATAGTAGGGCAGATTGGGTTCTTCAGCCTTGGTAAGGCAATTAGTCTAGGAAAAAGAAAACTCTGAATTCAAACCTGTTAAACTTCGCTTAAAAATTGACCTTGTGTCATATCCAAGCAGAGGGGTTGGGTAAATATGATAATATGGTTTCAAGTATTTCTATTTCTATTCAATAATAATCATTTGTTCACAGTTACATGGCTTCACATATTCCTATCAAATCCAAATAATTTTCAAACAGATCTATTTGACCCCCATAAATGGGAGCCTAAGAGATACTACCACTCTGGGTCAAAGTGGACATGGTAGTAATAATGACAATGAAGAGTGATTCCACACTCTCCAGATTGGTTATTTTTAACAGCATATCAACCTGTCTGGGGTTATTTTATGTCTAGAGATTAGGGAATTGTGTACACTGTATGTTTGATATTTACATTTTTTGGGGGAGGTAGTTTCCTAATTTTTTTTGCACATGGTTATATATTAGGTATTTCTATCCAAAACAAATAATCTTCAAAACAGATCTATTTGACCCATAAATGGGATCCTAACAGGTACTATCACTCCAGGTCGTAATGGACCTGAGAGTGATGGCAATAAAAAAGTACTTCATACTCCCTGGATCTGCAGAAGCTAAAATTCACCATCAGTTGTAAATGTGTCTTAACCAGGACAACCTTTTTTTAGAAGTGGGGCATAATCTAAGCTTTGCCAACAAGGCAGAAGAAAACAACAGTTTTAACAGAAGTGTTGACAATGTCCAAGTGTATATATTGAACTTGGAGGAAAGATGAGTGTTATTGAATTGTGACACAAACTCAGTGAAATAACATTAAAAAATAATTGTTTATGACCTGAAATGATTACTTCACTGGCACAGATGATGATGTCAGTTTCAACGACAATAAAATGTATCATTGTTTTGCTATATGAATGCAGTACATAGTTAAAATAGGTGACTGATTCTTTTGCAAGTTGAATTTCAGTGATAGCTCACTACTCTTTGCTATTCCAAATGATGACACTGTATAAGGATATGCAAATTTTCGATTGTTATTAATAAGATTATATCGATGGATGTCTGCTTCCCCCCCTCAATAACCAATAAGCATGGTACCTTGTGATAAGCTAAGTATTTCTCTTCATAAAATCCCGTCTCAGGTCTCTGATAGTTACTTGGTAGAGCATATCTCACCAAGGTAGACTGAAAAATCTGCTCAGTTATAACAGGATTTCAAATTATATTATCATTATTAAATCACAATAGACTTGCTTTAAAACTTAAAATTGTAAAAAGTCCAACTGTTACTAAAAGTTTCATGAGTTTTCAATTCTCAGACAGCATGAGGAAAAAAAGTTCCACTTACTAAGTAACGACCAATTGGACTAGTTAGGGACTATTTTTAGCAAGTTTCACAAATATATGTTAACATAATACCTGTAAAAAATTGTGATTTTTTTTTAATATGGATCAGCTAAGTACTTGTACATACTGGCTAACATTTCATTATCATATAAATCCTTTTATGAAATGGATAACAGAAAATGGAGAAAGAAAGAACTGTATAAATCCCAACCCAAATTTACATTTCTTGGAAAATAAATCATTTGAAACTCTTCCAAACAACCACAATTTTCATAATTATAAAAAATAATATTTTCTTTGGCAGTCACTATTAGACGGGATTTAAAAAAAAATTAAAACCCAGAAATGTGTACAAAATCGTTGGGTGTGGCTCATCTGGTATTCACACCAACAAATTTGCTGAAAGCGTTTCACACTCAATTCTTCTATTTATTTGATATATGTATCTTATAAGTTGTAATTATTAGTGAACCTTGCTAAACTAACTAAACATTATTAGTGAGTTTGATTCTAAAGGAGTGACATTAACTTCTTAGAAAACAACTATTTTCATTTGACATCAAATATATGAATTTTATTTACTCTCATAAAAAAGAAACATTTTACATTCACATTTTTGTGTTTTGTTTTTCCACACGGTCCTATCCAATACTAGTTTTTAAACATATCTATTTGACCCATAGATGGGACCCTACCAGATATTACTATTCCAGGTCTGAGTGGATCTAGGAGTAATAGCAATGAAGGAGGTACTGCACATTTGCCAGATATCCAGAACAGAAGCCTCAATATCAGATTCTGTTAAGTTTCTTACCTAGGAGACATTAGAACTAGAAGTTGTCAACATCAAAAAATACTGTTTTGACAACTAAACCGCTCCTTATATTTCATGCTATAAATATTTTGGTTTATCAATTCTCCAACCTTTATCAAGTGGCTAAGAAGAAGACGAAGAAATTGTCTGCACAATATAAGAAGAGAATTACAATGTTACTTACGCATCGAATCAAATAGACTTCATTTTTATGGGATTAACACATTAGTACGCTCTGCCTAGGATTTTGAGGGGAAAATAAATAGATGTAGACTTGAATTTCAAACTGACAAAATTATTATTCATATAAAACAGTTATAGGAAGACTAAGAAAATATTAGGTACAACAGAAATAGAGTGATCCCGATTTGTATTCAGGTGATACAGATATACTCTAAGTTATCAAGTAAAAATAATCGTACTACTTTTTCATTAAACAAGGTAATTATTTAAATTTAATAGTTTTAATGAACATAATCGGTATTTTCATTTGCATTTTAATTTGTTTGTTTAAAATCAGTCATAAAAATGCAAAGTATTTTTTAGTGATTGAGAATAAGATTGCATATCCGTGTGACGTGAAGTGAATCTGAAATGGGACCAGTCTACAGTAGTTGTACCAAAGATTGTATACCGAAAAGAATCTGACCTTAAGACTTATTAGGCAACTGCAAATAAAAAGTAAGATCATTATAAAGATATGCAATGATCCATGCCGTGGATCATTGCATATGAGGGGAGATGACATTTAGACCTTGAGCAAAACTATGGATCATTGTTGTTATTATTGGAGATGGGATGGAAGATAGATTTTAATTCATTATTCATGTGAACTTTGTTGGAGTTTTTTTCTTCTTTTTTTTCCCCCCGGGTGTGTGTGGGGGGTACGTTTATTGCAAATAATTATTTTCCCCTCGGTGATAGATATCGATTGAAAAAGTCATTTTCAGGTACTTATAAAATCTCAGTGTAAACCTTTAAGTAAGTCTTTCTTCTAGTATTGAATAAGCTTCCAGAAAATATGTAATTGTATACTAATAAAATCTATACTAAAAGAAAGGGAAAATAAATTAACGGAAATGTGTGTACCCAACACAGATTGGCACATGGCCAGTCAGTTATTAGTGGGGAAAAGAGAGAAAAGAAAGAAATCCGAGTCATACTCACCCAACAGAACTCAAATGAGATTTTATTTAATCCTAAAATGAAATGAAATTAAAAATTAACATTGATAAAATAAAATAAAAATTTGCAAAATTAAAAATCAGAAAAAAAAAATTACGATACTTCAGTTGGTTTAAATTGGAGGTTTGTAACTTTTTTTTTTCTTTGCAACAGGTCGTCTGTTATTTTGTGGTACTAATTAATACTTATTAAGAGAGAAAACTGAAACTATTTTACTTGAAATTATGTTAATAAGTTTAAAGACGACAAACAAACAACAAAACGGGTCATTTTCCTAATCACATAAGATTTATTGACAAATTAGTTTCTAAAAATAAAATACCAAGTCGCTCAGGCTACCTTCACTTCACGACGATGATTTAGACATTTTACGCACTTGGCTTTAAAACTATAGATATATTTAATGATAAAGTAGGAAAAAATAACATTATAAAGTAAATATAAATAATTTAAAAAATAATAGGGAAAAAAAACAAAAAATGTTTTAAAAATGCAGAAAAAGTTCGTAGAAATTTTAATGGGTTCGAGTTTTCTTTACTTTCAACTGAATATTTTATTGTGGAGTTGTAAACAATGAAGAATTATCTATTTTATAAACATTCAATACGTTTTATAATCATAAATGATTTATCTTTATACAACACGAAATATTTAAAGTGAATAAAATGCTTTGCCACCCAAAACGAAAGGTCCATTAAAATGAGTCAAACCCCCCCCCCAAAAAAAAAGAAAATACAAAACTAAGAGGTTTTTGTTTCGTTTTATAAAATAATATAACAGGTTATTTCTAGACAAAGACAAAATAGAGATTAGTTTTATCTTTAAAATGTAAAAAATGAAGTGATAATTCAGGAAAAGGCAAAAAAGTGACCGCATAATAAAAACATTGATTTTTGTTTGTTTTTCTTTTAGATCAATTAGATGAAATTAATTACTTACTTGGACAGATACGAAGGAAAAAAAAGGTCTATACAAGAAAAATAACAGCCCGGTGTTTAGATGATTCAATGATTATTATTATTATTATTATTATTTCCTTAAAAAGAACTTTAAAAGATGAATGATTGACAGGGTTTCTTTCGGAAAGAAAACGGTCAGGTGTCCTTGAAAGAAAGTGACAAATACAAAAAACGACATTATTTGTACTGATTAAATAAATAAAAAAAAAAGAAAACAACGAAGCAAGAAAAACAAAATAAACGGTAGTCACCTGCACACTAATCAGCAGTAATAAACCAATACGAGTAGGAGGAACTATATATATATATATATATATATATATATATATATAGGTAACAAACACGCGCACCTGTACGGGAGGGGGGGACAAACAACTATAAATGAGGTGATTGAACTGAACTAAACTCACGTTTTGTTTAAGACTGGGGGTGGGCTAGAGAAGAAGAAAAAAAAAGATAGGCTTCCCGATTTCATCAAGGTCCTTTTTTTCCTTTCCCTTTCTTTCACTCACACTCTTTTTCTGCAAATGACAACTGCATCGTATAATTACAATAAATAGGGGGGGGCTTCCTCCCCTTCCACAGAGGCAGGTATAATATGAAAATACCTACACACACTTCTTGGATATGTAAAGATAGTGAAGGGAGGGCAACGTGCGTAGGAGGAGAAACTAATGCTAACGTTTGCAAGAGAGGGGGAAGAAAGAAAGAGACAAGTCATGTGGAATGAATAGGAGAGAGAGAGAGAAAAAGAGAAAGAGCGAATGGCAAAACCCGGAAGTGACGTTTAAAAACAAACACGTGACCACAATTCGGCCAATTCCGGTACCATGAGATACGCGTCCTCCGCCTTTCTAATTCTTCATGTCAATGATGACAAAGAGAAACTTAAAAAAAAAAAAAACACTAAAATATTCTGGCTGCTTGTTTGTTAATATTATTTAGATTTTGCTTATTTGAAAAAAAAAAAAAATTAACAAATCTATTTGATATTAAATTGTTACAATCCTACTTTGCTCACGCAGCAATATGCTATAAACAAAAACTGTTTTTTCTTTCCCTTTTCGATTTTCACGTTGCATGAAATGACATTGGAAAAAAGAAAGCAGGTAAAAGAAATTAAGATATTTATCTTTTCTTTTTTTTTTTTTTTTTTTAAATAAGATAAATTAAATTTGACAACAGTAATGACATCGTCCATACTTTTCCCCCCTCAAATCAAAACTAAACATTTTTTTTTAAATTAAAATTTCGCGCCAAAGTCTTAAATCCGATTAAATTCAATAATTAGATGAAAAAATATTAACCACCTGATACCATTAATTTTTCTGAATATCAACAACGCCTTTATTCACTTTAAAGGAAAGTTTTAATTTTTAAAGGCACATTTAAGCTTAAATTCTATTTCCTAACCCCTAATTAAAAAAAAGTTCTTCAGGATTCACCATAGACATGGAAACTACCAACCGATACGAAGAATCGAAGTCAAACGACAAACAAGAGACGGGGATAGAGAATTGCAAGTAATCAACAATGTTGTGGTATCTATAAATCAAAGAATTGCCACTAGCCATTATGAATTATTACAAACTCTAGATAAAAATTTAAAAAAAAATGGGACCATCAACCAATTTGGATCTAAAGACGCAACAAGAATCACTTTGTTTCAAAAGGTTGCGAATAGATACAGAAAATATTAAAACTTACACATACACTTTAGATAGGTTGATTAAGCATTTTGTCATTCATTTTCGTTATATTTTATAGATATTTAAGCATGTCGAAAGGGATCTTGGCACACGTCTGTACTTGACCCCACTACACGTGGGATGAGAGAGATTTCTGATACAGAGGTGAAATAAGCAAAAACGTATGCGACGATATATTTTATATCAAACATGAAAACAAGGGGAAAAAAACATTTACCGGATGAAGAGTAAACAAAAGGGTAACGAGAAATATATTACTTACAAGGTAGGAAACAAGAAAAAAAAAAGATAAAGGCCGTCGTGTAGTAGTGATACTCTTTTTTATCAGACACACGTGGAACCGGTTCACAAGAAAATAATTCTTGTCTATATTGCTTCTAATACCTACGCGGACGTAGTCCAAGACACGATTGCAAGTTGCCTCAGAAATTCCGGTTTCTTTTCTTTTTATCGAATTCAACTTGAAATCGATAAATTTCACAATGTACCAATGCAGTAATTTTTTTGTTTTGTTCTGTTTTTTAACTCACTAGTATCAGTCTATGGCAGTGAGGAACTGCTTGAATCGGAAAAAATCCCAAAATCAAACATATAAACTCATCCTTTATTTTTCTCAATTTTACCGGATATTGAAAAAAAAAAGTTTCTTTTATTCAAAGATGAATCATCGCCAGACGTAATTACACATTTCGATTAATATCTCTTCCCACAATCTTTAATTTAAAATTGCTTTTCTCTTTTATTGTATCTCAGCTTATCCATCTATAAAGAACGGTTATCGGAAATGATAAAAGAGAAGCAGTGAAATTCGAACTCGCAATCTCCACCCTTGTGAAAACCTGATTAAACACAGAACTTCAAAATTAAACCCATAAACTTTTTTTTTTTTTTTTTTATTGTTTCCAAATCGCAGTCGATCGAACCGTCAGTACTTTGAACTAAATTTCCCAAAACAAAAACAAGGGACAAGCGTTTTTATTTGCATCTTTCTTTGACTGAAGACGACCAAAGGGAGTTGTATGAAAAAACTAACAAAAATCAAATATGAAAGAAAATACGACAATCAAGAAAAATTATTTAGCCATTAATTTTTTTTTCTTTTTCTAACAAATGTCAGTTTTTATCAATTTTAGAAAAGGAATTTTTTTTTTTGACTGATGACAGACCTATTGAATATACATGGGTCATTCAATAAATATTGTGATATTAACAAAAGCCAAAAGAAAAAAAACATTTTTTTTTTCTTTTCAGAAATTTTCACTATCAGTGTAAAACTCAGCATTGTTTATAGCAAAAATTAATCTAATCTCGCAAATATAATTGTGTCGGGACAATTCAGAATGGCGGCAAATCAAACAGAGTGATGCAGGTTTTAACAAAGGTCAGATATTAAATGTTTGATGGCTGAGAAGTGCAAATCAAGTGAAATTTACAGAAGAACATGTTTGCCACTACAAGCCAGAGTCAAAAAGATAGTCCATGGGGAGGGGGTATAGAAACACTAACTCTCCGGTAAGAAAAGTTCCGGGCGCAGCAGTTAGTAAAGAAGGTCTTGCTGTCAGTCTCCCGAGACATTAAAGAACCCCTCACTATTGATTTCCCCCCAAAAGGTGTACATATGAACAGTGCTTCCTACTGCCCATTCCTAAAACAATATTCACTTTATTAAAATTAACTTGCTTATCATTCATTACCAAGGCATTCTGACTGCACAGCTTCCCCAACTCTCCCTCACCATCTGTCCTTATCAGTCATAGCTCTTGGTAAGTTCTCTAGATGGCATCGAGTGTTCACATAGAGAATGTCACTTATGAATTCATCCTTAGTTCTGTAGCAGTGCCCAGCTTGGATGGTTTGTGAGATGGGAGGTAAGTGGCCATACACTTGCAGTTTCATGGGGTTGATAATTTTGAATGTATTTACCCAAACCCAGCAACACAAATTCAATTTCTAAGCTGGTTTGAATTCAAAGTTTTCCTTCCCTCAACTAGTTACAATACCAAGTACTAAAGAGCTCTGTCTGCCCTACCTTGGATGATCTTTAAATTCAATCAGATAAACAAGAAAACAGAAAGACCTATTGATGGCTACGCAGAGTCATATTCAGCCAATAAAGTGACATTACAGTAGCCAATTTTGTGGACATATTGATCCATGTCTGCCCTCACCATGTGGGTTTGTAGGAGCTTAAAACGAACAATGAATCCTGTTTTCCCTGGGATTAAAAAGAGAAGGGCCAGAGAAATGAATAACTAAAGAGTAAGATCAACTTCAACATTTTTACACTTCTATAAACAAGAGAGAGAGAGAGAGAGGGGGGGAATATAAATAGTTTATAAATAGATATTGATTGAATTCTTAATTCCATCTGCAACAGCAGTGGTGGTGATGGTACTTATGTATCAAACATGATAGATTATTGATTTTTTGCATCATTACTGCCATACTCTACAGGGAAAATGGCAATTTCAAATGTCCTCAATTTATTTTCCTTCTTTTGCTTTATAGAAACATTGAGTTTTTGCCAAGCAAACCAAATACACTTATTGAGAGAAACATTCCAATACAATTGAATTCTTAAGTTGCAAAAAAAAAAAAAAAAAAAAAAAAAAAAAAAAATTTAATTTTTTAAAATAGCCTATCAATCAAAACTTTCTCATTCCCCAATGATACTTGCATTGGAAAAATAAAGTCTAAAAAAGTTAGGGTTACTTTTGCTATACTTTTAACTTAGACTTGGTATGGGAAGTAAAAATTGACTTTTTTAAAATTTTTATATTTTTACTAAACTGACAAATAAAGAAAGAAACTTAAAAAATTTTTCCTTCTAAAAATTCTTCAGCTTTGAATTAAGGATTCAGCCTTTATTACTGACATTCTATCAGGAGGCGTATTTATAGTTTCCATCTTGGGAGTGGACACAGCAACCAGAGTTCAAACCCTGGATGATGCTGTTTGTGTTTCATTTTCACGTTAATTTGAGAAAGGCATCAATTTATCTGTCTCTCTTCTTATCTATGAGTAAATAATAGGACAGACTGGGTTATTTAGCCTTGGTTATGCAACCAGTCTAGGAGAAGGGAAACTATGAATTCAAACCTCCTTTACTCAAAAAAACATTGACCTTGTGTCACATCCTGTTGGTGGCAAAGGGGTTGGGTAAAAACATACATTAAGAATGATGAATAAAACTAGCAGATTGTGAATCAGATTCTAACTGGGTGTCCAATACTTCTGACCTCATATCAAAACCTAGTAAATAATATTCAGTGTCTTGGGAGTTTGTTTAAAGTTGTGTTTGTAGTCATTTTTTAAAAAAGTGAAAGAGGAAAAAAAGATTATCAACATTGAGAGGAGGGGGCATGAGCTACTTTTACAAACCTCATAAAACATTTGCAACCAGAGGGAACACTTTTAGGGTTGGTGAAAATTTATAAGATATCCTTATAGATGGAAAGAGAGAAAGACAGAAAAAAAAAATGAAGGATTCTATTCTGAATGCTGAGGCAAAGAAACAAATGGTAAATTTTGTTTGAAATGTAACAAAAAAAACAAAAAGCTGTTTTTCCTTGGTTTCTGTTTTCAAATCTGCAAGCATTTTTTCTCTCCCTCCTTTTCTCATGTTGTACAGAGATAGAGACCCACCTACACATTTGCATTTCTCCTCTACTCAAAAAAGAAATAAATTTAAAAAAATAACCATCTCTTGTAACGAGTTTTATTCCTCAAAAAGTTCACAAGAATGCAGTACAAGGCCAATGAGGTTGCTATGAAAATAGTCTATGCATCTACAGCTAAAAAAGATCTCTCTCACATATATATATATATATATATATATATATATATATATATATATATATGTGTGTGTGTGTGTGTGGGTACAGATATAAAATTTATAGATCTAAAAAGAATATCAAAACTACATTCCTTAAAAAGATTTTTTTTTAAATGAAGATAGAATAAATTAAAGACTTTATGGAAAAATTGCTATTAGAGCAGCTTACTGTAACACATGTGTGGTAAATTTATCGTCAATAAATTATTTGTAGCTAAATTCAGAATTTGATAATTTCTTTTAAGGGTTTAATAAAAAGAGCTAAAGGATTAAGGAAACCCTATAAGAGCAATTAATCTGATGGATTTACCTAAGAATTACAGTAGTGTAATGGTTAACAAGATAGTCTCTCAGATCAATTACTGAGTAAAGAGTTTGTTCCTCACTGGGTGTCTCGTACTCCTGGTAATATTCAAAATCTAAACAATGCTTTTTTTTTTTTTTAAAAGAAAACTTCATGGTGTAATGTGAGTTTTACAATTCACTTACAATCATCACAAAATGCTCCATATTTGTGGCCTTGTGCTAAATGTAAGCTCTGCTTACTTTTTGTTTGGTTTCTTTATTTAATAAAATATCAATATTTGTGGGTTATTTGAAGCCAAAGCCATCTTTGTGAGAACACACACACACAATTTATGTATATAGTTCTGGTTTCTTTTGGTTACAGGCATTTCAACCTTTGTGGGTAATTTAATGTCAAAGCCATCCTTGTAGTAAAACAGAAGTGATCCTGTTAGTCCAATGGAGTAATCTCCCTTGAATACTCTTCTGGCAGTGAGGTGGCTTCTAATCAGTAGTTGTGAGACTGTCATTATTGTAAATACAGCAATCGTTAGAGGAGGACGAAAAAATATTTTCTCTCCGTGTATCCGCTGTTATTGTGGTTTTGTAGTTAATACTGTGCTCCATTATTTTTAAATTAACATCGGTAGCAGAGTTGAATGGTACTATGGCTTCAAAATACATTTTTCCACCAGTCTTAATTACAGACAAATACAGCACATGAAAGAAGGAAATGCAAATTTGGGAAATGGCCATGTGTGTTGAGAAGGCGAAATGCGCTCCTATAGTGTTTCTTTCACTAGAAGGGAAGGCCAGAGAAGCTGTTTTAGAGTTAGATATTGCAGCCCCTAATTTCGAAGATGGGATGGAAAAGGTGTATAAGAAACTTGACACACTCTTTTTAGAAGACATAAACCAGTCTCCTTTTTCGGCCTACAAAACTTTCAAAGGATATCAGAGACAACCTGACACATCAATAGAGGACTTTCTAATCAACTTTGGCCAACATGTCACCAAATTAAAAGACTTTAATATTCTTTTACTGGAACCTGTAGTTGCCTTTAGAGCATTAAAGAGTGCTAATCTCACCCTGGAAAATGGAAGGTTAGTCAAGGCTACTATCGGCAAGTTGACACTATCTTCCATGTCAGGACAATTACGGAAGATTATACACAAACAGTCTTCTGATGTTTCGTTTCCCAACACTCCACCCATCATGCTGAAGAATGAAATAGATGTTATTGCCTACATGGAAAATAACCAGACAGACCCCAGTGAGGTATATTATGGTCGCTCTTCAGACCAACGTGATTCCCGTTTTAATGGTTGGCAAGGAAAAATAAACCATGGTGGAAGACGACACAACAATAACAAAACACGCTCCACTGACAAAAAAACAAAAATAAACCCACTAGGACCTGAAGGCAACAACACTGTATATTTTAAGTGTTGCTGCAAATTCCACTGGTCTTATGACTGCCCTTACACTGAGGATACCAAAGATAAACATGAGGACAGCAGAAACGGGAATTATCTTTCCCTGTCTAACATCATAATGATGAGTCAACTCATAAAACGGGAGGTAAACGGCAATAACTTTTTGGGTGAGACACTTGGTTCTACTGTTCTGAATAGTGGTGCATCTGGTACTGTTTGCAGAACAAAATGGTACAAATGTTTTCTTGAAATATTAACCAATGCACAAGAAAAAAAAAAATGTTAAAGAAGGAATGAGAACCTTTAAATTCGGCGATGGAAATAAGCTGAACACACTCTACAAGGTTTTCATCATACAATGTGTGAAAGCACGGGCGATAACCTGCCCTCATCAGCCGCCAACCAGGGGTGATATCACAGTTTCAGTAGCTCAAGGTGGTACTGCCACTCCTGGTGCTACCAAGCAGTAGGAATCCCAACTCACTCTACAAGATTATTCTATCATGTGTCATTGCAGACATCAAATTCAGTATCGTCACTGATGTTGTAGACACTGATATTCCACTTCTCCTGAGCAAAGATTCCATGAAAAGAGCCAGGACTTGTCTCAACTTTGAGAATGACAGCGTTACGATGTTTAAAATGTCACGTGGTGTCCCATTGAGAAGATAGAAATATGATTACTACTATCCTCTTGTTGGAATTAACAGTAGCAAGCCATCAGAGAATGACCGTTAAGAACAGATGTTTGTACTCGGTGACCTCCCTCGGGTCGCCTGACACGGGAAGGAAGAAGGTAGAAGCCAAACGATTGGCTGGGACCCTAAAACGGAAGTGGGGACTCCTTCCCGTCAGCGGAAATAGATAATAAGAAAAGTTAGTTGTTGGACAGGGTTCATGGCAGACGGAACCAAAGCCAGTACTCCGAGTAGAAGAAGACAAAAAAATATCTCGGACACGAAGGAGCCAAGTTCTTCAAGCCAGTATTAAAAATAGCATAAAGTCTATTAGCCCGTAAAAGAGGAAATATTCTCCACAGGAACTCCATCAAAGAAAAAAGATAAGTAAACTTTGAGACCATTTCTCCTTATACCCAATTTTATATACCCTCTCTCTTTCTCTCAATTTGAAGGAAAACGAAAGAACAGAAAAGAAGAAAGACATTTATGTTCATGGACTATTCATTCATGATATATTTGACACGTTGAAGGTGTATATCTATACGTGGTAAAAGATTGATATATTTTAATGTTCCCACGTGGTCTAAGTTGTTATTTGTGGCGTCTGCTACGAATTTGTTACTTCATGTTTCTTTTCCAGCTTCATGTTGCCTTATGTTATCTGGCTTAAAATTGTCCTATTTATTCCTTTAAATTCTTATACGGGAAACCGGAATTGCCGACTACTCTAATTAATATTATTACAACTGAACCTAGAGGTCCATATCTTCCATTGTTCTAGGGGAGGAAGTCTAGCGGCTTTGGTGGGTGTGTGTATAGTGTGAAATTTGGAACCCCTTGCCAGCGGCGGTCAGTCTGGCCATAAATTAATCCCCCACATAATATGCCAGTTCTTATATGCCCGAGAAAAAACTCTGAACGAGGACTTATTCTACAAGGGATCAAGTGCCAACCTGCCCCATCTTCACACGTGCAAAAATAAAGTCCCGTTTTGGGATTTTAAAGAATTTGCCGTCACAAAAAAGAAAATTCCATTGAGATGCACATTGTCTGGACATCACCACATCTCAATCACAAAACCTTGACTAGACAAAAGTAAGTTCAAACACTTTTCATTAAAGAAATCTCCTCTAAGAACAAGTCAGAAAGAATTAAAATTGCAACAAAGTTACATAAACAATTTAGTCATTCCTAGTTGTAAGAAATGATGTGATTTAGTTAAAAATGCAGGAATAAGAGATTCTGAATTTATTAAAATTTTGCAAGTACTTTCAAATTCCTGTGAAGAATGCATTCGCTACAAAAAGACTGAACCTAGGTCTATTGTTGGATTTACATTAGGATTATATTTTAATGAAAATATTTCCATGGATATCAAAGAAATCAATGGCAACAAAGTACTTCATCTGATTGACCGTGCTACTAGATACAGTGTCACAGTCAGGATTCCAAGTAAAGAAAGTTCTGACATCATTAATGCTATATTTAAACACTGGATAACATATTTTGGGACTCCAGGATCTATCCTAACCGATAATAATAGGGAATTCAATAAGCAGTCATTTCGGGACATGGCACAGAATTTGCATATTATTGTGCATACTACTCCTGCTGAAAGTCCATGCAGTGATGGGTTAAATGAACGACATAATGGGATATTGGGAAAAATGATAAAGAAGACCCTAGAGGACACACATTATAGTTTTGAAATAGCACTAGCATCGGCTATAAGTGTCAAAAACACTTCAGTGTTCATGGATTTAGTCCCAACCAACTTGTTTTCGATAGGAATCCCAATGTGCCCTCCTCTCTAAATGACAAACTCCCTAAGGTGTCTCCACCAGTTAAGTTGTTGTCAGTAACCTCAATGTCATGCATGCAACTAGAAAACAGTTTATAAAGTGCAAGTCTTTGGAAAAATTAAGATGTGCACTTCGTCATCAAGTTAGAACTGGTATAACACAATCATACAAAAATGGTGATGTTGTCTTTTATAAGAGAAATCTTTGTGATAGATGGCTTGGTCCAGGAGCTTCAAACATATCAATTTCTGAAGAGAACAATGTGGAAGAAGAATTAGGGACCCCAAGTGATCATATTGAATAACATCAATCTGTGAGAGATAAACCAACTAAACAAAACCCCATTTGAAAGACAATTGAGCTTCCTAAACCAGGACAAACTATTGAATGTAAGCTCGCCAATGATGATGGTTCAGAATGGAGAAAATTGAATGTCATAAGCAGGGCAGGCAAAGCCACAGGCAAAAAACAAACATTTAATGAATGTGGCTTTGGAACAAGGCAAACCATTTTGATTAGACTTTGTGCATGGAATATTAGAATGAAAAGCAAGTGAAATCAGACCAACAAGTGATGATGAACACACCTTTGGTGACGAGGAAAACATAATGATTTCCTCCTCTGATCATAACCTGGAAACAGCAAAAAAAGAAGAACTCCAAAGCTGGGTCAAAAATAAAGTTTACACCCAAGTATCTGACCAAGGCCAACCCAGGATAACTACAAGATGGATTTATACTAATAAAAATCTCAATGACAAACAAGTCTATAAAGTCAGACTTGTGGTGAGAGGCTTTCAGGACAGGGATGTAGGCAATATAAGAAATGATTCTCCCACATGCTCTAAAGAAGGCCTACCTATAGCTTTGGCCATAATGTCATCTAGCCATTGGATGTGCAAGTCAATGGACATAAAAGCATTCCTGCAGAGCAAAGAGTTAGACCGATTAGTCTATTTGGATCCTCCTAAAGAAGCCGATGTGCCTTCAGGATATATTTGGAAGCTCTCCAAGTGTGTACATGGCTTAACTGATGCATCAAGATCCTGGTACCTGACACTCAGGGAGGAATTATTGAAATCTGGAGCAGTAGTTTAAAATACGATCAAGCCATATTTACATGGTATTTTGGAAACAAACTGCATGGTATAATCGCTATTCATGTCGATGATTTTTGCTTTGCAGGGTCGAGGATCTTCCAGACTAGAGTCATGAACAGGTTTCTTTGCTTATTTAAAATTAAATCTGAAGAAGTTGCAGAGTTCCAATACATAGGATTGAACGTAAAGAAGAACAGGGATAATGTTAAGCTTGGACAGGAGGAATATAAAAAAAAGATTAAAATGTATCCCAGTAGAAGGAGGCAGAAATTTGAAAGATAGAATATCTGCAACAGAAGTAACCGAAACCAGACAATTGATTGGTCAACTTAATCGGCTTGCCACCCAAACCAGACCTGATCTTAGTTATGAGGTTAGTGAGGTAAATTCAATGCTAAAGCAGGAAAATTTTGAATGCTTAAAACAGGCTAACAGGGTGGTAAAGAAAAGCAAAAAATGAAAAATCTCAAATAGATATTCCAGATTTGGGAAATCTTGAGCAACTAAAAATTGTTGCCTATAGTAATGCCTCTTTTGGCAATTTAACTGATGGAGGTTCACAAGGAGGCTATATACTTTTTTGGTTGGAAACAATGACAACTATATGCCCATTGCCTGGCAATCCATGCATATTAGAAGAGTCGTCAAAAGTACTCTAGCTGCAGAAACTTTAGACAATAGTGATGACATCAAAATCTTCTGCAAAACAGACAATTCCTGTCTCTAACCCAAATTTTGGACAAGAGACTTCACATAGAGATGGCTATTTTGAGAGAAATGCTTGAGAGAAAAGAAATTGCAGAGATCTCTTGGATACCAACTGATGTACAAATTGCGGACTCCTTGACAAAGAAAGGAGTGCCATCATCTAAGATTCTTGGGTGCATATCAGAGCCTAAAGAATCATCTGTATAACGTAAATAAACTATTCTCTTTTGCAGAACATATAATACTCCACTAAAAAGAAAAAGAAAAAAGGGGAACAACTGTTAATCCAATGGAGTAATCCCCCTTGAATACTCTCCTGGTGGTGAGGTGGCTTCTAACAGGAAGTTGTGAGACCGTCACTATTGTAAATACAATAG
Organism: Sepioteuthis lessoniana; assembly: GCA_963585895.1. Classification (NCBI taxonomy): domain Eukaryota; kingdom Metazoa; phylum Mollusca; class Cephalopoda; order Myopsida; family Loliginidae; genus Sepioteuthis; species Sepioteuthis lessoniana. Next base: position 10,435 of record CAUZXS010004786.1, on the reverse strand, counting down.
TCATTAGAGGAGGATAAATATTCTTTCCGTATATTCGCTGTTGTTGTGGTTTTGTAATTAATATACTCCATTATTTTTAAATTAACAGATACAATTCAACCTATACCTGAAGAGGATAAGAGACTTCATACCTTTCCAAAGGATATTAGTCTGAAAGTGAATGTAAGATGCTTTGGTTTGGTTTTATGGCACGTCAACCATTGTAGGTTATTTAATGCCAAATCCTTTTAATACATATATATTAAATATATGATTCATAAAGATATTTTGTAGATAACATTTTTAAACAAAACTGATCTCATTTTTTTGCACACATATAAAGGGTTTCATGTATTTCTATCAAATATGAATAATTCTATTCAACATTACTTATTTGTTTGCACACAGTTAAAATGATCCCAAGTATTGCTATTTAACACTAGTAATTTAATTAAACATCAGTTATTTGTTTACACACAGTTGAATGATTAAACACTTCTAATTTAACACAAGTCATTTGTTTGCACATAGTTAATTCTCAAACAGTTCCATTAGACCTATAGAAAGGACCCTATCAGGTGTTACCACTCTGGGTCAAAGTGAACCACCAAGCAATGGCAATGAAGGGGTACTCCACATTCCCAAAAGCTCCAGCATCACTGGATTTGTTTGGTTGGTTTGGTTTGGTTTTCTGGCATATCAACCAATGTTGGTTATTTAATGCCAAATCCTGTTTTTACATATATATTGAATATATGATTTATAAACATTTTTTTAGATACACAGAGTTAAATAATCAAACAGTTCTATTTCTAACAATTCAATTTAGCATAAGTCAACAAAATTAAATGGTTCCAAGTATTGCAATGTATCTCTAACAATTTAATTAAACATCATTCATTTGTTTACACACAGTTAAACAATCAAACAGTTCAATTTAGCCTAAGTCATTTGTTTGCACACAGTTTAAATGTCAAACAGTTCTATTTGACCCATAGATAGAACCCTATCAGGTGCTGCCACTCCGAGTCAGAGTGGATCTGGGAACAATGGCACTGAAGGGGTACTCCACATTACCCAAAGCTCCAGCGTTACTGGAGCCTCACTATCAGATTGTTTAGTGTCATATCCAGGACACTCATGGAGGGGGGGTCTTACCTCACTGCAGAGATGCAGTTGGTGTATTCTACAGACCCTCCCTGTCAACTGGGCTTGTGAATACATGAATGCAACTAAACTTCACACAATCTAGCACGTTAACCACAACATTAGATGTCAATGCAACACATGGTTAAGTTCTAAGCAGAGTTTAAAAGACTTGAATTCAGAGTTTTCTTTTTCCTAGACAGGTTACCATACCAACGTTAAAGAGTACAGCCTGTCGTACTATTTACCAATAGCTGGAAGAATAATAATTGAATGTATACCTTTCTCAAGGGTATTAGCATGATGTAAAAATGAAAACATCCCTGTCCAGGATTTGAACTCTGATCCCAATATTCATTTCCTATGATGATAATCAGTACACCATGAGTACCTCCAAACAGACGATTGTTAGGGAGTTTAATTCTCACTGGGTGTCCTATATTTCCAAGTTGACTAAATAATATGTATCCTATATTTTTGTTATCAAGTTTCCAGATTTTGAAAACATTATCTTAACTAGTTTAGGACCATTAGGAAAAAAAAGATTAAGCAGGTACACTTTCTACCTAGGATCAATGTGTAGTATCTGCATCCATAAAAATCCTATGATTCATTTTTTTATTACAAAATATAAGATATGCAAATAAAAACAATTATTTTGCATAGAATAAAATTTCATATTTCCTTAAAAAAAAAAAAAAAAAAAAAAAAAAACAACACTATATGATCATCATCATCAAGTCATACCGTTAGCACGGATATCCCTGACCCTCTCTCGCCACTTCTCCCTTTCATTCATCACTTCTGGCAGGTCTTCAGGGCTACATCCCATATCCTCACATAGCTGCTGTATGTATGTTCGAGCTGGTCATCCTGCTTTTGCTTGGCCATATGCGGGGGTCCATAGGAGTACATCACTGATGAGTTCGTCCTTGCTTCTCCAGCAGTGTCCTGCGTGTCTGGTTCGTCTAACTTGTATAGTTTTCATGACGGGAGGCAGGTGGCCGTATAATTGGTACCTTGTGGGGTGTTGCCACCAGGACTTGTTCAATATTGCTCGCAGCATTCTTGTGTAATTGCCATCTAGCTCCTTCTTCTGCTGTTTACTTAACGTCCAAGTAGTGCATCCATATAGCAGTATTGATACAACCACTGCCTGGAAGAAACTGCGTTTCATTTTATCGGTCAGGTGTACAACATCATGATGTCGTAACATTAAAGAGTAAACCTGTGAAAAAAGCTCGAGTTTCAGTTAATTCACAAATGGTTGGTATTAAGTCTTAAGTGAATAAAGATTAAATAATCCAGTTCAGAATTAAATCAAGAAAATGCAACGTCAATGGGGTTATTTTATTTCAGACAGGAAGTTGTTTATGGCTTATACCAAGAAAATAATCCAATTTATTTTTATTTAATAAGGATTTCAACAGGTACAGATACTGCACTGATCTGATATTTAACCACTTTCCCATAGAGGAGACTAATGTGGAAGCCTACATGCATATTTGTAGGGCATTGACAAAAATTATCCAATCACTACAGCCAGACAATGCCAACCCTCCCTTTATGGTGCAATGAAGAAGTGCTAGCCCAGGAGTAAGACTTTTTTTTTTGTTGGGAGGTAGAGATTAAAGGTCAAAGGCTGAAGAGCTACATCAATTACAGGCAAGAATTCTAGGGAGTGACACTTTCATTTCTACACTCATCCAAGAAACAAAGAAAATAAAAATAAAAAAAGTACATTGTTTATTAAGTAGAAGATTGATTATTTGAGCTAAAGACGCATTATTTTCCCAAATTTTTCAGCCCAAAAGTTAGGGGTATATATAATACACAAATAAATATTAACTTTTTCCTGGCCATGTGCATCATTATATTTAGGATGGCATGATCGAAACTGAATTATATCTATGGTCCAAATGAACTAATTTATAACATTTGTGTTTTATACTGCAACAGAGAAATAACCACTAGAAAGCATGTTTGTTTATAATTTGTTTCTTATTTCTTGTCAATATAAACTTAAAAAGTTGGACAAATGTTAAATTTAATTTAAATTTACCTGCTACAAATTCCAAAAAGTCAATGCGTATTATACACAAAAGATATTTAATCATAATTTCTCAGCTTTAAGTTAGTGGTGTGTATTAAACATAAACACATTATACACAACTAATCACAGTATATAACTGTTAAAATGTTAACTAAAATAGACAGTTTGGGTACCTCACACGGTGTAATGGATAAAAAGCTACATTGGCAGACCATTGTTAAGGAGTTCAATTCTCACTGAGTGCCAAATACTTCTGGCCTTGGGCCACAGTTAAGCTAAGTTTAGTAAATAAAGTGTGCACCTTACAGGATGTAATGGTTGGTAAGCTAGATTGGTCCACTATTGTTAAAGAGTTCAAATCTCACTGGGTGCTCTACACTTCAGGCCTTGTGTCACAACTAAGCTAAGCAAACAACTAAAATAGACAGCTTCAATTTCTTCATATAAAAAAATTATTTCAATCCTAATGACATGTATCGATGCCACTGAGATTTCGAAGTTTAAGAGGATCCAAATATTAAAAAAAAAAAAGTTTAAATGAAGTTTGAATTAAAAACAAGACTGACCAACTTGAAATTCAGAAAATCAGGCTATAAATAAAAGATTTATACCACTCTCAATTCTCACACCTCTTCTTTGTTTTTTTTGTTTTTTTTTTTGGCATGAGAAATACAATTTTATAGCATATTGAAACCAAATGGGTGTGACAAACAAGTTCCTCTTAAATGAATTTATAACAAAGAAAGAAAATTTCAGGACAGATTTGCTAATGTTAAATGACAATCTATTGAGTGCATTTCAGAAAAATTGAAATCCTGTAATGTAATAAAATTTTTTCTTTTCAGATAAAAAAAAAATTGGAAAAGAAAAAGGAGTTAAAACAGAATTTTGAGTTGTTTCTACCCAATGGTAAAATCTGAGATGGTTTGGATGAAAATTGGTCAAGTCATTAGATTATGATATCAATTTTTTTTAAACACCCTGTCCATTTCAAATGATATCAATTTTTTTAAACACCCTGTACATCTCAAATGATATCAAATGTTTTTAAAACATGCTGAATTACACTAATCCAACTTTTTCTTTTACCATAACAGAAAAACAGAAGAAAAAAAATAGATAACAGTGATATTTTTGTTAGTGAAAGAGCAAAAAAATTGATCTAACTCCGACAATAAAACAATTTTCAATACAATTTACAACTTAGTAATAATACTGTGATGTCTTTGTTCAAGCTCCCAATGATCTTAATCATTTCTCAGAAGGGATGTCTATGATTATAATAAATGTTTGCTCTTATTTACTAAATGAAATGTGACATTACATGCTTTCTTTTTTGTTGTAGCTCTTAGCTTAATTTATATTACCGATTGTTTGGCTGTGCAATTAAGTAGCTAGTAGCTAAATACTAGTGGTGATGAATATGACACCCACCCGATGGTACATGGTTTTAAAACAAAAATTAAAACTAATTACAAAAACATGGCTCTTTGATTGATTTTAATGGCATGTCAACCTGTCTAGCGTTATTTAGTGCCTAAAGGTTAGAAAATTGCACTCATTGTATATTTATATTTACATTTTTATGTTTTTGTTCTGGGTATTTTTTTTTTTTTTTGTTTTGTTTTGGTTTTTCCCCCTCAACAGAATACAATCAAATGTAATTTTGAAACAGATGTATTTGATACAGAGAAAGGATTCTAACAGGTACTACCACTCTGGATCAGAATCGGCCTGGAAGTAATGGCAATGAAGAGAGAGAAAACAAGGGGGGGGAGTAAATAAACATTGAATTTTTCTTTTACTGAGGTTAAGCATCAATGAGCCTGCTCAGTACTCAGATGGGTGACCACTTATGAATAGCAGGTTGTGTAAGTAATCTTTGGCCTATATACCAAAGCAGAGATTAGTAAATAATACCTTCATTTTAAAAGGGTTTCTCTAATTCATTTAAACTTCCGCAAAGACAAAATCCAACTAGAATCAAATTATATATATATCTTTTTTTAAAATGATCATTCGCTTCTGTTTGGCTCACGTTTTACCATCACAGCTCATCTATGAATCTATAGCTCAATGAGGAAAAGTATTCATTTTCCAAAAACTTTTCAACATAATCTTCTCCATGTCAATGTATGAAATCCATTAGTGTGAGACTGTGGATTGAAAATGACTCTGGCCAGTTTTTTTTTTATCTCATTATTTTGTAATAGAAATATAAAATAAATAAAAAAGAAAAACTATCAAAACTTATCATTAATAATAATATTAATATGAGGATAGTGTTTGGTTTGGTTTCATGGCATATCAACCATTGTAGGTTATTTAATCTTAAATCTAGATTATATATTAGATATATATACATGATTAGTAAACATAAGTCAACAAAGTTAAATCATTCAAGTATTGCTATGTATGACTAACAATTCAATTAAACATCTGTCGTTTGTTTACACAAAGTTAAATAATCAAACAGTTCTATTTCAAACAATTCAATTTAATATCATTCATTTCTTTAAACTCAGTTTAAATGTCAAACAGTTCAATTTGACCAATAGATAGAACCCTATAAGGTGCTACCACTCCAAACCACAGTTGAACTGGGAGCGATGGCAATAAAGAGGTACTCCACATTCCTCAAAACTCCAGCATTACTGGAATCTCACAATCAGATTGTTTAGTGTCATATCCAGGACACACAGGGGATCTTACCCTTCTGCAGAGATGCAGTCGGTGTTTTCAATAGCCCCACCCCAAGCCAACTGGACTGGAGAGCAGTGTTCACCCTCACCCAAATCATTATAATCTCCCAAGGGAGACAAATGTTAATTATAGAGTACCTCTGATTATCTGAGCTCAAACCATCACATGCTAATATAGAATGCCATGGATCAAACACTATACAGTAAAAATTTCAGATCAGAATCCACAATCTAACAATCAAGTTAGACTTGCTGACTCCTTCCCCACTATACACATTTTCTGAAAAAGAAAAAGAAAAACCTATAATCATAGGGCAGACTTTGAAATTTATATCCTCAAAAACAAATCACAAAGAAGATTAAAATCTTTGAAATGAAGAGAATTCGGCCATAGAAAACAAAACAAAACATAAAAGCAGAAAGAAAAATAAAATCAAAAAACATGTCATTCAAATTAGAGGAAGTTTGCGTTTCTGTTGCACGGGGGGGGGGGGGGGCTTAATTAGTGCAAAAAGAGAAGTTGATCTTCCTAATGACAAGGCGAGAAGAAAAAAAGAAATCAAGTAGGGCGGGGCAATATTTACAGCTGCCATTTGCTGAAATATGGCAAATTTTGAAAATTAAAAGGCAACAAGAAGAAACAAAGCAGCAAATACGAAGAGGAAAGGAAAAGAGAAAAAAATACTGTGTATATATATATATATATATATAGATATAGATATATAATTGAATAATCGAAATATATATCGATATATATATATATATATATATATCGATTATTCAGATGAAATGAAAAATAAATTCTCTTTTTCAGTTTCTGAAAGAGAAAATTGCCATATATAATTTTCTTTTTTAATATCTTAGTAACCAGAATTCCAAGAACAGGGAGATTTGCAAATGAAGGCATAAGGAAAGAATGGGAGTGGTCTTTATCAAAATCAAAGTTTTATATTACTCACTTCATTATCAAAATGAGTAGGGGTGAGTGAGTGGTTAGTTTTTACAGTCAACACTTGTTAGATTATTTATGCCAAAGTCAAACTTCTTTTTCAAGCAATCCAATTCTATTAACTCTTTTGCAGGAAGAGCAAGATTTTTACATTGCTAACGATTCATATGCAGGGTAACATATCAGTAGCTCAATGTAAGGCATTTTCTAAATGACTGCTCATTGATCTGATTGGAGGAAAGGTTGTTGGACAAAATATAATTAAAACAAACAGCCATATTGTCATCATACTGTGTAAAACAGTATGATGACAATATGGCTGTTTGTTTTAATTATATTAAATAGAATTGGTAATAGAATTGTTTGGTTTGTTTCTTATATGTAAATAATTGACTTATTGGAACATATCCTCAATTTTGCTAAGTTTCTAAAATTAATTCACCCACTCTACAATAATCCAGAAACCTATCTAACAGCTATGGGGTTCATTCAAAAACACATCGATTTCATCAGCAAAAGGAATTCTAACAAGGTACAACAACAGCACGTTAGAGTGGACCAGGGGGTAATGGCAACCACAGGAATAAACCAACACTTCTCAAAGCCAGGAAATGAGGGGTCTTAGGCTTCTGCAAAATATGCAGTTAACACATTTTATGTTATGTACCAAACAAGGTTTGGTTTGGTGGGTTTTATGGCATATCAACCTTTTTAGGTTATTTAACGCCAAATCCATTTTCATGTAAATAATCTGTTCTATTGAAAACAGTTCAGTTTAGCATTACTACACAGTTTAATTGTCAAAAACATTTCCATTTAAAACTATTCAAGCAGTTATATGTAATAGTTCAGTTAAATGTAAATACACTTTTAATGTCGAAAAACAGTTCTATTTCAAATAATTCAGTTAAGCATAAGAATGCAGTTTAAGTGTAAGTACGGTTTAATTGTCTAAAACGTTTCTGTTTCAAGCTATTCAGTTAACTCAATTCAGTTTAGCATAAGTATGCTATTGGTTCTATTTAACCCATACATAGGGCCCTATCAGGTGCTACCACTCCGGGCCAGAGTGGACCTGGGAGCAATGTCAATGAAGGGGTACTCCG